>CAJPEX010000458.1:0-84837 GCA_905338405.1 Notodromas monacha
AAGAACTTGGTTCTTTTATTCTCGACTCAGTCCTGTAATAGAAAGGACAACAGTGCGTTTAATAGTGGACCAAACTGCGGTCTTTTTTTGCTGATTAATTTCATGACGCATTTTGACAATGAATATAACCGTTTTAAAATGTAACCAATATCGAATCAAATCAAAGTATGTACTGTATTCTCACCTGGCTGAGGTGTGGTAACACTGCTTTCATCGCAGCCAATTATGTCAACCATCAATTCGATTCTGTTCTCCCATTCCAGCGGATTCAGCCGCAAGAACCTCGTCTCGAAGGGCTCATTAAAGTAATGAGTCGTTGCTTTGTCGAAAGTCACTTGTCCAGGAATTACCTTTCCGCAGAAAAAGAAAATAATATTCAAGATCACACGTCTTTTCTTTCATCTTCCTTCAATTGGGTGATTATAGTTTATGTACCAGGGCATGATTGGGATTTCTCGGGTTGGAAATCGGATGAAAAACGACGCCATCATCAGACACCAACACCGAGTAACTTTTCACAAATCCTCTGGGAGAATCCGTCGCTATTTTGATTCCGTAAATGGCTTCCGATTTCCCGAATCTGATTTCCAAAAACTGATCCCGATTTGAAATCGCTGGCAGCCAACCGCCGGGTTTCCCTATTTGAAGTTGTAATAATAATAATGAAAAAACAAGCTTGAGTCAGGTCATCTGTATGATGCTGCTGCTGATGATGATGATAATGCAAAACAAGACGATCAAGAAAAACGGCTAATAAACCTGAGGCATAAATTGAACCCATTTCCGGGCCCGAATAACTCGAAAAGCTGCTGCTGGCTTTGAATGATGAACCCGGGAGATTCTTGATCAACGACTTGAACCTGATGGGGACGATGTGAACAACGATATTATGTTTCCAAGCCAAGAACATTGATTTCGTAATTTTAAAAAAATTAATGAAATTTCAAACCCTGATGAAGGACACAAAGGAACTGGGGTGACCGGATGTGGAGTGAAACCCATGGGACTTGTCGTCGTGACAGCGGAACTTGGTGTCGTCGTTTCTATAATTGATTTTCAATGCCCAAAAAAAAACTTTTTTATATATAGTATTTTTAATCAGAAAAAGAAATTCCTCACTCAAAGTAGTGATAGTTGTCGTCGTCGTATTTGGTCTGACACTCGTTGTGCAGCTAGACTCGTCACAAACGAGCTGGTTATTGAGACACTGGCAAACTTGGCAATCTCTTCTAAGAATCGCCCCAGGCTAGAATTGACGATTGGAAATTTTTTTTTTTTTTTTGGTTAGGTCAGCATGATAAGAGGGAAATAAACAGCCTTACTTGAATCAAGGTGCCATTTGACGCCAAACAAGGGCAATCTTGAGCCGACACACAAGTCTCATCGTTGACCAACACTTCGTCTTTTTCGCAATGAAAATTTGAAGGTAAACAGCCTGTGAATGGAATAAATCTTGTACTCGGGAAAATCGGACATATATTGAGGAAGTGAAATATTTCGGCAACTGCAAAAGCTGTAGCGCACGATAATAATATTCACGACTCAGGGACATTTTTCTGTCATTTATGCATAGATGTCGCGTGAATCTTCGTCAGTTAGATTAGTTGTAAGTACTGTTCTAGTGTACATGATATTTCTTGATTCGAAAGTACATTACTGTATCTCATAGCAGAGATGAAAAACAATATATTAATTTGTACTTGATCTTGTTTTCAGTGATGAAGGGAAAATTCGGGCTTTACCTGGAGCACAAGCGTCGTGCGTTTTGCAAAAATCGTGATCCTTCAAGTGCTTCGAAAAGTTGGGACACAATTTTGCACAGGGATATGCACAATGCTGCCATTCTCTCCCCGGCGGACAAACTGCTGGTGAAAGGTGAAAGTAATAATAAACAATTAAATTCCTTTCTTTATATTTTCTTTTGTTCAACATCAGTCACCTGGTGGTGGCGGAGCACTGGTCGATTCATCGCTGTCGCGTCCTTCAAAAATTCAAGCAAAAACTCGACCTAATAAAAGATGCATCTTTCAATGATTTTTATTCTTTTGTTTGTTTTTTTACCGTCACAGTCATGTCGAATGAGTCGGACGTTATCGGGCCAGTCACAAACCATCGTGACAGGGTTGTACCACGTGCCCGGGCCACAGATTTTCGGTACCCACTCGACGAAACCCAATCTCGGCACGCATTGTTCGAATTCGAGGCAATTCCCTCTCACGAGTCGGTTCGGGTACGCCGGGTTGCACTCATTATCGTCATCCGATCCCGGCTTTGACTCGTCTATAATTGGAGAAAAAGGAAAAAGGCAATTTGCATACATGTCAAATTTGATTTTTCCGGATGCGTACTGTATACCACTGAAGATAACCCTATATACACAGTATATAAGCAACGGTTGTGGCAAACAAAGTGAAAAGTAAAATATTGTGCTTTTAAAAAAAAATCATGTCCTCAGTTCCTAAGCAGAGGTACTGTACCTTGTAAGTTTCATATAGGTTTTCATCGTTTTGTTTACAACATTGAAAACATTTTTAAGCGATGGCAGACGTACGTCACTATCAGCAATCAAGAAATACATTTGGAGATTTATTTTTAGTCTGCTATTGAACATGTCCACAGTGTAACGCGTCAGGTTCATTCATTTTGTTCTGCGCGGAAGTTTTATTAAATGCCGAGGAAAACAATTTTAACGCTTCAGTTATTTTTTGTTTCTTTTTGTTATGATTCCTTACACCTTTATTGTGGAATTTATTCGAGTAAAATTCGATGCACTCTGCTCGATCGAGGTTCAGTCTTGAACAAAAATTCTGGCTTTTCCCTCGTCCACTTTCACTTCACTGGCTTATTGGTCAAATTTCGGCTGCACTGAGCAACAAAGGCTGCAGTTATTCCCATCAGGTGAAAGCAATTAACAACATGCTTTAGACCCGCATTATACACCGTACAGAATTTCCGTATACGCAATGCAGCACCTTTTTGCAGATAATCCTCGGAAATTCGCACTCACCGCAATTGCATAAAACTCGAATTTCGTAGTCGGAGCAAATACTGGTGGCATCTGGGGATCCCTGACACACGAGTCCCTTTTCCAGGCTGCACTCTACATTTTCCCCGGTCTGTTTGGGCAACAAATGCGTCCCGACTGTCCTGCATTCGATGTCTGTCACTTTGTTGGCTGGGCACATGGGAGTGTCTGGAAACATGTGCTTTCAAGCAGCAGCAGCAGCAGCAACAGCAACAAGAAGAAAAATACGAGTGTGTATCAATAACACCTTCAACTTTCACGCAGCAGAAAACAGGACTCTTAGATGCTTTTAAATTAAATTCGCCATAATGTTGTCTAAGAAGAAAACACGTCTTAATTTTGTTTTTAAAGGCTGAAAAGAGCTTCAATTCAGGAAATTATGAGAACAAAGGTTGGCAACCTTTTTTAATGATCCTACTCTGTATTTAAAAAAAAATGTGGATGAGGAAATCATTGAAAAATAAATAAATAAACTTTCCCAGCAAAGAAATCGCAATTCTAGAATTAAATAATAAAGCATATTAGGAATTATTAATTTACCTGCATCCTCCAGTCGATGTCAAAGGGCTCCAAATCTTTATTGGGGAATTTGGAAACGACCGGATGATGATTGTTGATCCACTGTGTCCAACCAGACACGCAAGAAGAGGTCATTACTGGGACTAGAGGGAATTCCGTAGTTGTCATAGACGCAGCTGTAGCACTAGTACTATTAGTAGTAGTAGTAGTAGTAGTAGTAGTCTTAGTTGTCGTTGATGTAATTGCTGGCAGCGTGGTCGTCGACGTTGTCACTGGTGCAATCGTTGTTGGTGCCACGGTCGGAGGCAACTGCTTACAGGGTCGACCTCTACAAACCTTTTCCCCAAGTGAGCAATGACTAAAAAAAAAAAAAGGAAATCAAATGTACGTTCAACATAAGTGCACGCGTCTTTTTATCGTAGAAATATCACCTACTCACTCGATTCTATTCGTTGATGAGAAAAAGACTCGGTATTTATTTTTCGTTTTGAGCGACATCTAATATTAAGAACTAAACCTTAAAAAGTTGATGGTATAAACAGTAGCTACAGATGAGCATCCTTTCGGAGCGAAAACCGCATTTCATAACAGCGACACCTGTAATTGGTTAAATGAAATAAGATTGCCGGTATGAACAAAAACTGATACAGAGCATACTTCATCTCTTTTGAAAATGAGGTGCATAATTTTCAGCAGGAACTACCGAATCATATGCTGTACAGTTCTGTCCAAAGTTTACAATACAGACCTAAGAATCATTTTGAATATATTATCCTCTGAATCCGCCCCCCCCCCCCCCCCCCCCCCCCCCCCCCCCCCACCCCTTAACCCCCCCCCCCCCCCCCCACAAACCCCGACTTTTCAAATGTTGCGTCATTTTTTGTTTCTTCAACTAAAGCACTTCTGTAAACATTCTAAACATTCTCCGAAATAGTTTCCTTTTTTGTTAAATAAAAGTCAGCAAGGTTACCAAACGTGGCACGCATCCCGTTCCACTTCATCGCCTTCGTGGTAAATGGTTCCATTCGGACTGGTCCAGCAAACCGGTCGAAGACAACCATCTTCGTGTAGACATTTCCAGGAACTCGTGTACACTTCGTTCACTTTGCACTGCTTCGGCTGACACCCTTTATTGGGAAAGCAACAAGAAAATAAATTATTCAATAAGTGGTGAGGATATGTTTCTTTTTTATCTTCTTCTTCCTCCTCAAATGGGTGTTGAACTGTTGAGTGGGAAGACTTGGTTTATTTTTGCCTTCCATGAGAGACCAAGAAGCGTTCTTTTTGACAAATGCCGTCATTTTTTCAATGTTGTCTCATACTGTACAGTGTACAGTATCACATTTATATATCAGTCTTCTTATTCCAATTGAAGCTTGTGTTGTTGAGGGAATGCACTGATGAACCCCGGCAGCAATGAGGATTTTCCTCGCCGTGTCTGAATTTTTATTTTCATTAAACAGCAGTCTTCAGACTCTTCACTCAACTTTCATTGTAAGATCGGAACTCTCTCTCTTTCTCTCCTTCCCTCTTCTATCTCTACCAATTTTTTAAAATTTGGATTTGTGCACAAATTCAAATTTATTCACTTTTGTTTTGTTTTTTGGGCTCCCCGTGGAATTGTGCCATTTCTATGCAATTGATTTACACAATAAATCATTCAAAAAAATAGCAACTTGGAGTTACAAATATTCAGGGTTCCCATAGAATATACAAGCATGTTCTCAATCACAAACCATTTAATTTTGCCCTTTTCTCCAGCTACAGTACTGTGCCTTCATCATCTCTTCTTTTGTTGCGGGCCCATTAATATACAGTATCCAGCAACTTGTCAACCCAGGATATTTGTATTCTGGGATAACAGTGTTCCGTATATTTATGTGGTCCCCTTTTCTTCATTTGATGAAGAAGCAAGAAAATGTGAAAATAAGAGAAGTACTGTAAATAATACCTTCCAGACACGTGGTGCCAAAACAGACGGCATTTTGAATTTGGTCGAAATCCAGACGATTGCTGCACGTTTTCAGAGGACAAGGAGCGACGCATGGCGAGTATTCCGCGCAGGTCTCGTCGCATTGCACAGCTAATGTGATGGCCGCATGTCAAATAAGAAAGAATAAATTTAAATCAAGTTTCTTTTTTTTCAAAGCAAGAAATTGGCGAGAAACTCACGGCAAAATTTCTGCGATCTCCATTTCACGAAAATCCCGATCCTGGAACATTCCTGAGCATAAGCTGCCACTGCGGCACAAACGCAGGCACATTCTCCGATTGAATCACAACTGCAAGCGTCTTTCTCGCATCTTTGAAAAAAAAAAAAAAGTATAATTTATTTTAAGCATATTCTGTTGTACAGCATGTATTGTATACCTTACTGCTTAAGCGACCCACATTTTCGGGGATAGACCACTTTTAAACGAAAAATCAATTGAGTTTTGCTCTAAACTTTCGAGTGAAATTAATTTGCTAAACAAAATTTCGAATGTGCCATCAGACTTCCTCAATTCTTTCTCTACAATTGTTTTTTTTCTAGCTGTCTCACCTCATCATGCCATGTTTTCAACTTGACCTATCTCATCAGGCGGTGTTGGTAGACTGACTCTTTTTCAATGATTTTATGATTTATTATTCATTGCAATTTTTAAATATATCTTTATATTTGTGTAAAACACGGAGAAAATGCTTTTTTCGTGATTGATGAAAGTTCTCACCTCTCAATATAACCGTCAACCGGTATTTCCTTGTTACATGGCGCAAAAACGGTGCTCTTGAGAATTGCGCATCTTTGACTAGCCCTGATCCGCTTTGCCGCAGATTCACAAACGTACTCGTTCTGATGTTCCATCATTTATAGTGTCGATGATGAGAAAAGGAAAAAATAATAATAATCAGTTGAATTACCGGTTTTGAATAAATTACTATAAATCAGAGAAACAATACGTTTTTTCCTGCTGCTGCCGATTCGGCTTGGGAACACCGAAACTGGGTCCTCCAGGAATCAGCAAAGATTTCCGGCAACCTCTCGGGCTCGCCTCCCGAAGGAGTCTTGAAATCGTCTTCCGAATTCCCATTGAAATCCCCGCACAATCCTCTCAACTGGCATTTCATTCACGAATTTTTAATGCGCAGATAAATTTGCACGACAAAGCAAAACAAAAACAAAAAACAAAAAAAGACAGAAAAAAATAATAATCAGCTGCGAATAATGCGAAAAGATTGGAATCAGCGATGACTCACTTTTCCTTTCCAAGTGGGACCCGCTTCTATCCCTACTCGCATCTCTTCGTCCCAGAAAACGAGGATTTTGAATTCCGGAATGACGACGACTCGGAACAGCCCTGTCTTGAAAGTCTCTATTCTGTTACGGACATTTCATGCACATATTACTCTTCTTTTCTTTCTTTTTTTTAATTACTCTTCTTTTTTTTCTTTTTTTTTTTTTTCGTCGAGAATAATTAAAATAGATTGATTCATTGGCGATGAATAAGAAGCTGCGACTCACAGAGCAAGGTTTTGGGAAGAAGGTCGGTGCATTTCAAGGACCTCTTTTCTTTCTCCGTCGATGACTTTGACAGACACGCGTTTTTCACAAATTTTGCCGCCGACGCAAACCTCATTCTTCCAGACGGGGGGAAACAAATATACGACAATGAGTTAAAATTCCGAAAATTGCCTTTTCAGTTGGATAAAAGAAAGTTTATTTAGAGTATTTAGTATATATAGAATTGAACAGAGGTCGCAGTCTGCGCAATTACGGAATCAGACCCAGCAGCCAATTATTAGAATTTAGCAATTACTGTACAGAAAATCATGAATGAAATCAAAAATCATTTCGAGGATGATAATAATAATAATAATAATAATAATAACACAGTATACCTGGACAGACACTTCGAAGACCTGCTTGGAGCTGAGTTTCCCCTTTGCCAACATATAACCACAAGAGCCATGGAAGTCGTAGATTTTGTTGTCGAAGGTTTTGTAATGAGACGGCCCCCACGTGGAACACAATCCGGGACAGACGAATTCAGTGCAATTCCATTTGCCGGACTCGCAGGTACTGGAAAAATATACGTACAGTATACTGTATATATGTGCAGGACTTGCAAAATGCTACGGTAAAAGTAAAGTTATTATTTTGTTATGCATATACTGTACTTATGGTAAACTTATTGTGTTCCTGACTCGTCCATTTATTGCTGCTTACAGTATTTGCTTTAAAGTTTGGTGCGTGTTTATGTACAAGTATTGAAGCTCTTCAATTCAAATTATTTCAATTAGGGACGAGCAAGAAGAAAAAAAAAAACTCGTCTCGAGGCATCAAGCATTTTTGTTGGGAGGAAAGGATGAATACTTGAATAGAACGTGTGATATTGGTGAAATTCTGAGGCTCGAATTGCTTCTTTATAAAGAGTTGACAAAGTGAATCATTTTTTCCCATTCGCTTTTGCTTTTTTCTTGTGTCAATAAAATTTTACTCAAAAGGCCTTGATGCCAGAAAATTCAACTTATACATCATGGAGGTTTGAGGACAATGAATAAATCCTTCAATAAGTCAAGGAGATTTACAGAGTGCCTTTTTCATCCGAGGGAATTGTGACAGGATGAACTTTAAAAAAAAATCAACATATACAGTATAGGGATGATGGAGGTTTTTGTGCTGTAGTTATTATCAAGGTTCAATTATAAAGTGGTAAATTTTAATTAGTGTTGAGAGAGGTTACATGAAGCGACAATCTAAGGTGGCCTTCTAATTTTTCTTGAATTTGCGTGAAAGCCAAAGAAAGAAAGAAAGAAAGAAAGAAAGAAAGAAAGAAAGAAAGAAAGAAAGAAAGAAAGAAAGAAAGAAAGAAAGAAAGAAAGAAAGAAAGAAAGAAAGAAAGAAAGAAAGAAAGAAAGAAAGAAAGAAAGAAAGAAAGAAANTTTTTACACAAAAATCCTAATAATACAGTACCATGATAACTCGAACTTCCCCAAATGCCGAATATTTTTAAAGCACCCCTCTGCATGAATTCCTTTGGGGGAAAAATGCATTGAAAACCCATGCCCAACTGAAGGACTATCAAAATCCAATTTTCAGGAGGGCTTTCGGCTATTAATTTATCGACACACAAAAAGAAAGAAAGAAAGAACCGTCTCATCCTATACAGTACTCCATATAGTTTTACTACCAAGTGTTGCAGTCCTGCTTGATGGTAGCCCCCTGGCCGTGACTCTGACCAGCGTGGTGACACGGACACTCTCGGGGCTCCACACAGTCCCCGGCCGTCGTGTCGTCCACCGCCACCAGCCCGGGTTTGCAGACGCAGGCGGGAAAGCATTCCGCGGGTGTGGATGATGACTCATGATGCTGCAGCTGCTCGTCCATTTTGTGCATGTTCTGTACAGTATATATACAGTATTATATATAAGTAAATTTCATGGAGATTATTGACATCCAATATATGGCTTACTCTACACGTCAGCTTGCCACCTGCTGGTTCGCAGTCCGTGAACACCTCCGTGGTCTTGCACTTGAGGTCCGGCCGAGTTGTGGTGGAGATGCTTTCCAGCTGGCTCCTGGACGCAGTCTCGCACTTCCACTTCCCACCCAAACAGTCACTGGATGTGCATATTAATGTGTGGGGAAAAATAAGGCATCAATACTGTACTGCAATACTGCACTACCTTTTTTGTCCTCCTTTTCAAAAACAAAATCAAACCATTTCCTGGGGCGGCCGAAATCTGTACTTTTGAATGGACCGCCCAGCAAAATAAAAAGATGACGCAGTAATGTTTTAAAAGGCTATTCAAAAGCGCTTCAACTTATTCATGCCTCATGAAAAATAAAAATAAAAATGAAATATGAATTGATAGTGACGCATCTATTCAACAACACACTAATACCTCATCAAAGTACAAAACGCATTTTGACGAATTTAAAAAACAATCCTGCTTTTCTTTGGACAATAATTTTCTGTGTTTTGAAACAATTTGAAAACCAGACAAGAATATTTTTCTTCGAAAACGATGAATCAATCTTTTGCTAAAGAATTTTCAATAGAGCTACAGTATATATGGTCAGGATAAATTATGTCGTGTTAACATATCTTCCTCGAACCAAGAATAATTAATCTGTTTCGTGACCTGAAAATAACTTAAAGATAATAAAAAGTCAAGTTCGCGAAATTGTGCAAATTTGCAGACTATAGGCATCATTACATTATATCTAAAACAACGTCTTTCAAATAAACCTAACCGGTGGGGAAATTTTGCTCATCATCATGTTGTCTATACGATGAGGGAAGAAACAGGTTCTTTTTTTTTTTCAAAGGAGAATATCAATTGCTCACCATATTTCGAGTCCGAATGGCCCCGGCTGAACCCTTTGAGCTTTTGGTTGAAACAATTTGGCCCCGTGGTGACAGGGACATTCAGAAATGGGCACGCAGTTCCCGACATCATCTTCCGTCGAACCCGGGGGACAGTGGCAACCCTCGACACACTGACGACGACACGTCGCCGACAGCAAACTGATGGCGGCACAGCTGGTCTCGCACTTGTCGGCACACGTTCGAAACACTCTCGGAGACGTGCAATGCATACCTGCAATCACCATTTTTCATATCGATTTTTTTGTTTTTCAAATTATAGTCAGCATACAACATTTTAAATATTACTCTTGATACATTTTCTCTCTACTTCAGACGATGCGAGCCTCGCCTTCATTTTGGTAGGATAAAGTCACACAAATGCCTGCATGCAGAGGCTCTGGTTCATGGGTATGTCATCAAAAACGCTTTGATATTGTATAATCATTAATGGAAGTAAATAATACAATATCTTGGCAAATTTGACTGCTCTATAGCCTCGCCGTTATACTTGAGCGAAAAAAAAATCAGAGAATACAATAGAAACATTTTTGTATCGATCCAAATAAATTGCAAAGCCTTGATATTACAGTACTTTATGTCATGGGAATTTTTTAAAAACTACATATATAAAAAATTCCCCAATTCGGAATCCGTTGGAGAGACCTCGACTGCTATAAGCAATCTTCAACATTATTTACACATATCCTATCCAGCCATATTGCTGATGTAAGGTAACTGATCCATACAGGGTTATTTGTATATTTTATTGAAGGAAAGGCGGACAACGCATTTTACGAGGGATGGGCTGCTGATGCTGGGGACAACCGCGATTTTCGAAATGAAAAATAACCCGACATTTTGGAGAGTCACATGATGAAGAAACAGCCAAATAAAAAGTAAATAAAAACGAAAGAGAGAGACGGAGAGAAACGCACCACAAAGCCGCTGTTTCCCGCGCCAATCCACATTGATGGACGCCTTCCTCGAACATTCGGCGGCGTAGGCGGCGATGGCGGGACACACGCATTCCTTCACTGGCCTGGAAGTGGCCAAGCAGGAACACGTGTCGAACACGCAGTTCTCCTGGTAAGGCCTAGGGTCCACTTTCTCGTGACAGTCTGCAAAGTATTACATGCATGATTATATAATGGGGTATTTCCACTTCCTGTTGTAACTATACGTATCAGCATACAAAAGAAAGGAGAAAAAAAAAAACAGAAAACAATATTCTTTCCTCATCCCCTGACTTCAATGCTCAAAACGTTACGTGGTTACGTGGTTCACGATAAATTTTAATATAAAACCAGTAACCAGTATAGACATGAATCATTTATTTATATAAAATTTCAACCGAGCTATAGTACCATCAGCAATCAAAAAGCATATAAATGTTATAGTTGTTTTAGCCTTCTTATTTCAGTGACTCAAATCTCAAAATGCTGTGACATTTTTACTACAATAATACTATAATTGGTAAATTAAAACTTGATGTTGAATAAATAATCAGGTCAGCTGTATAATTATTGAAAAAATTATCCAGCATATTTAATTGACACTGTTTTCAAAGCAGATGGTATAATACACGTATTGCAGAATATTCTGATTATTGAGATCAGATATTTCAAAGAACTTTCCCAATGAAACAAAGCAGCAGATTCAATGAGAATAATAATGATGACGCGAAACTCGTTCAAACGGGTCATTAATGGCGTCACGTCGAATATTTACAATATTCCTCAACCCGAAAAAGGACTCTGATGCTTAAGCTCATTTGCAATAAGGTACATACATATGCTGTCCAGTATTGTACTACGATCTCAACACTTTCAATAAATAAACGACGCAAAGTCCAAGATTGAAGCAACAACAAACAAACAAACAAAACAAGCTGCGTCACAAAACTATATACATGATGCTTAAATTAAAGTAAATGGAGTCTCGGAAATAAATAGAGAAAGAAGAAAAAAAAAAGAAAGATTAGTCGTCGACCAACAACAATAAGTCGTCGAAGCATCATCACCTGCAAAGATCCGATCCAAGATCACGGAACAATTCTTCTCCGCCCATTTCCTCATGTCGTCAGCAGTTCCCTTCGTCGTCAGCAAAAATGTCGACGATGACGAGACAGCACCACCACCAGCACATGGGTGCTGAACAGGTTTCTGGTCTGGACACTGGCCATCCGTCTTCCACCTGTTGCCAAAGGCCGAGGCATCGGCTTCAAAGTCGCCGTCGGGTGACCGGAAGTCGTCGTCGGGGTTATTATTAAAGTTCCCGCACATCCCGGAAGTCGAGCCCGATGCCCCGTTGGGTGCGTCAATGTACACCTGGGTGTAGCCGTCCCACCACACTTCGAATCCGTTGCGAAGTTCCACTGATGTGATGCGTGTGCATTTAACATGATAATGTATTTATATTTTTCATATACTTCTACTTGAAGAAATAAGCGAAAGACCCAAAAGGGAAATGTTACCTGTGATGAAATTGTCCGAGGGTCTGTGAATAGCCCCGAAATCTCTGAGGACCGGGAACTTTCCTTGAAGCAACTTTCCGTCGACGAGGACCTCGTGCCTTCGAAGAAGTTGGACGACTGTTCCATTGATCAAAATCAGCACGGATTTGAGGCAAGAAGGCATTCCGGCAGAGACTGACGCCGGGAATCCCATGATCTGTTGTTTATATTGTATACAGCATATCATGCATTTTAATAGAAACGTACAAGGTGTTATTTGATGTTTATATATAGACGATTAACTGAATATAAAAAGTAATGTTGCATATACAGTATTTAAAAAAATTGTATTGGCAAGAAATCACCAGGACATATGTATCAAATTCAATAAATGGTTATGGTGTCGATCAAAAAATGATAGAGTTAATGATTTCCTGAAAAATATTTTTGGTTATTATTTTCTCGGCGTGCGTGAGAAAAAGATAAAAGCAATCAACATTTACAACATGATGAGCTTTGAATAAAAGCAAGTGAAAGACAAATTGGGCAAATAAATCCTATAGCATTCAAATTCTGCATCGTATATATGCCATGACGTCTCATTCTTCAAGAGGCAACTTAATTTAGGCCGAGAATATCACATACTGTACTGTATTATAATTATTTTTCACCGAATAACAAAAATCCTTGTTTCCTTGTAATATTACAATAACTCGAGATCACCCTAATTTTATTTTTATTTTTTGCTCCCTTATTGAAGTTTTTGTCTAAATTTAAGCTCGCAAAGAATATAAATGGGAAATAAAAAGCTATACAAACCTTGGAGATTTCCCCGGGACAGGCGACATTTTCCCCGTGGATTTCAAAGCCGTCCATTTTGACGAGATAATAGGAGCATTTGCCCATGAAGTTGAACTGCTTCCCGTCGAAGGTGTTGTAGTGCGGGTCACCTGTCACGGAGCAACGAGCGCCGCATTGTTCGGTCGAGCAAGACCAGATGCCTCCTTCGCATTTGCTGATGAAGCACATTGGCAAAAATGCACACTAATTATTCTGCGGTATAGCGTGTATGAATAGAATTTCACATCAGAATTTTATCTTTCGTATTACATAGTTGCATTTTGAAACCTCGTCTGATGAAGAGGCCGCGGAATAAGATTCTTCTTTAATGAAAAGCACTCAATTAAGAAGTTATCATATGGCCGAGGGATACTTCTCAGGATTTATTGCTCCCCGTGAGTAATACACGGTACATCATATTTTAAATGAATTTATATCATTCGAAAATTTCTGAAATCTTTTCTTCTTTTTTTGCTTTCAATTTCCAATGTTTGAGATTTTAGCATCAATTTCTGAGATATAGCACGCTATACAGTATATCTAATTGTTCATTGCCTTTATAATAAATACGTTACTGTTCTCCAAAGTTTATTGAGTTGAATGAGTTCAAATAATTTTTTTCAGCTAGTTATAGTCGGAAAAACACAGCACGCGTTCTTTATCTTTGTCTGTATGGCATATTAAGAAGCACTGATATAAGACGGACTTGTTCAATAAAAGACAACCCAGGAACAAGTCATATACTGTACAGTACCATTGGTTGCAGTCCCACAACATCACGGCTCCGGAATCGAACCAGCTTCCGTGGTGAGAACACGGACACTTTTCCGCAAGTACGCATTCGTTTTTCGACGGCCGATTCTTATTCCGAATAACGCCTTCGTCGTCTAGTGGATCACTACTGATGCTGCTGCCAATCATCCTCAGGGCTTCCTGATGCCGACCCCGCAGCAGAACCCTTCCAGCAACACACGAACAGCCTTCTACGCAAATCCTGGGTTCCTCATCATCGGCGAGGATTTCGTCGACGGACTCGCACGTTTGCGGCTCGAATGGCACGCAGGGCGAATACTCGAGTCCTTTGGCACAATCCATGGCTGGATATGAACACCCCCCCGACCGAAATAAACGAAAGAAATACAGTATTGTTTCGCAATATTGATCAACGACATCTTCAAAGTATTGTATACTGTAGTACAGTGTCAATAACCCTCGTTGAGACGCGCACCGCATCGATAATAAAAAACCACCATTTTCGGTAATAATAACTGCCACCTTTTTGTATCAAGTAAATTAATAATCCCCTCAATTTTAATTACCAACAGATAAAACCTTGATAATAGCTGCCAAAATTAATGGCGCAGGAAAATTGCTGTTTAATTGGCATTAGTTCCATCTGTCCTCTTCACAATAATAACATTTATTGGGGTGTTGTAGAATCAAAAGTTCTGTCTAGGATCCTCCATTTTCAAGAAAAAATATGACAATAAATGTCATCTATTATCTTGAACAATACATAGACCTAATAGTTTACAAATCATTTTCTGAAAGAGGAATCCATCACGACAATATATACACTATATAGAAAACATGAAATTTCTGGATGAAAATCCAATAGTTTAAAAATGAATCCCTCATCGTTAAACCGCCAAAGAACTCTATATAATGTATATATCCAGATGAATGATTGGCGTCTCATATATATATATATATATATATATATATATATCTGCTGATATGGGTTCGGCTGTTGCGTTTTATCCAGCATTTGCAAATAACGAAGAATCGGAATTTAATTACGGCAAATGTCTTTTCTCCAGCGAGCAGAGACTCGTCGACCGGCGAATCGACAGGCTTCCGCGTATGCTTCCATGGAGGAGCAGCCGCAGTTGTTGTTGTTGGTGCCGGAAGTTGTGTCATTATTCTTCTTCTTCGTCGTGCTGCTGGTGTGAGCATCACCACAGGCGCAAAAGTCCTCCATGCAAATGCCGATGAACGGCATGGGGTCCACTTCCTGTCAGTTACATTTTCAATAAGGTTATACCGTACATAGAAGGAACATGATGAACAGCATAAATGCTGGATCCTGTACACAGTACAATATGTGTTGAGATTATTGCGAGTCAGAAACCAGCATTATTGATGGCGCTGTTTAAATATGCAGTACTTTACTGTACAGTATATGACTCACTCATCCTGCTGATGGAGATTATCATCACTTCAGCAGCGGTCATCTGAATACGGTAACCAGCAATCATTTAACGACAATTCAGCCAAAAACATTGAATATCACGCTAATTTTTCTCCTTACAAATAAATTTTTTTACACAAAAATCCTAATAATACAGTACCATGATAACTCGAACTTCCCCAAATGCCGAATATTTTTAAAGCACCCCTCTGCATGAATTCCTTTGGGGGAAAAATGCATTGAAAACCCATGCCCAACTGAAGGACTATCAAAATCCAATTTTCAGGAGGGCTTTCGGCTATTAATTTATCGACACACAAAAAGAAAGAGAAAAAAGTTCTTTAAAAGGAATTGACAGACTGTTGATTGGGCAAATAAACCCGTGTCTCATCCAAACAAGTTGAGCATCCCGTCAACTCATTTATAAAAAGAATTCAAGGCCTAAAATACTGTAGTCGTACTCATTGCAATTTTCTTTTAATTCTCATTTCTTCTCCCCCGAAATGCCCGTTTCCCTAACTTCTATTTTTTTTTCAATTGTCCACGTGAAGTTCATATACTGTACTGTACAGCAGATGATTGAAATGTATTTTATATCTATATACAGTACTGTGTAGCAGTTCGTACTTGATGGCAATCGCTGAAGGCGACATCTGTCAGCAACTGCTGACAGAACGTAGCAGCGATTTCCGCTAGATCGCCGTTTTTCGTGCAGAAATCGATCGGTACCGGGTCCGGGCATCGAGAGGAAGTCTGACTCAATGCTGACGACGATGGACCCAGTTGCCAATCTGTCACGTGAGCTGACAAGTCCAGCTGCTGCTGCTGCTGCTGCTGGTTTTCAGCACCGGAGAACCCACTGTGTGTACCACATAGTCCGGACGTGAGGCCCCACAGACTTGTGCCAATTTGCACGCTTCCTGAACCCTGCAGTTTAATAATTAAAGTATTGTCGTGGGATTAACTGCAAGTTTTGATGGTGGTGCTGGTGGGGAAATGCCGAGGTTTCCCAAATTTCAAATGGCACGTTTATTATAAAATAATGCATATGCTGAGTGCTGACTGCAAAGAAAAGCTGATTATAATCAATGAAATGATTTACTTTCTTTTTTTATTTTTTTGAACAAGAACAAATTCGCTGAGCCTTCCTTTATCAATGGACATGGAATTCCTCTGTGTCAATAATATGCTGCATATTCAGTTTAAAACGAATCTTTGCCTGAACATTTTTTTACAAATCACAGAAGCTCCACGCGGTCTTATTTGAGTGTATTCAGGAAAAAGCATATTAGATTTATTTTAGAGTTGGTTTTAAATACACTTTTCTTAAGCTCTCTCTTATTTTGCGAATGAAATATAGAATTTTATCTTGCGTTCATTTTCGGAAAAAATGAAATACGAGTAATTTTATTTCATGACTGATACGACTTATGTTTAATGAATAACTTAATTTTTTCAAGATTTCATGTGATAAGATCTCAAAAAAAAGAATTTTCACCAGACATCTTCATTTGTTTCAGATGATGAAATCTATGCGGGTTAAATTAGTCGAATACATAATTCAATATGCCATATAGAAACTTGTCGTTTTCCGCGTTTCTAAAGTCTGAATTTTAGGTGCTCATTCCAAAAAAAAAGCGGGCTATATAATGTTGATCATTATCATATATTTGCGCGATACGCCATTTTTTATTCAAAACGAATAAGCCTACATTTTTTTAAATCTCATTTGTATGTAATTTAATTTTCGTTTTTTTTTCTTTTTGCGGAAATTCTTCAATTAAGGCATTGCCAAAAAAACGTCAGAAAAATCTTACCTCTCGTTTCCATACAAAAATCAAGTCGTGGTCCTCAGCAGAAACAACGACGCTGTCATCCGTCACCAGGTCCACCCTTGCAGCTCCCTCCAAGTGACCAGGAACAGGAAGTTCAGTTCCGAAAGTATTTTCTAGGACCGGATTTCCGTTTGCTGATGGGATCAAAAAAAAGGTCATGCACGAATGAAAATTTGTAGTTCTCGGGAAAATCGAAATATTTTCAACAAACCAGCGAAATGCAACTTGAACTTTTTCTCCCCAAATTCCAAGAAAATTGACTTGAAGCAGCTGATGTCTCCATTTTCGCAATTTCCGACGCTAGTTTCTACGTCAATGGCGAATCGTTTCTCTCCTCGAAGTTCTGCTAATCTGTAAATGCATCCACCTTCGAAGCTAAAAAAAAAAAATGAAGGGGGAACATGTATTTGAAAATTATATATGCATGCCTTTCAAAATTCCTAAATAAAAAAATGTCATATGTATAGTAACCTGAACAGTGAACCGTCAAAGGTATGATAATTTCTGCCGGACCAAAGTTGGCACTTCCCAGGTTTGGGCTTGATCGGTTCTTCTGTGGGAGCTATATATGTATAAAAATACATTAGACAAATTAAAATTTGTTTTGAAATTCTAGCTGATAAATCGCTGATGCAATATATAAATACAACACCTGCGATGCACATTGGAATTTCCGGCTCAAATGTGCCAGATGCGTAATCGCATTGAACTTGAATGTGTTGCTGATGATGGGAAGCAAGATCAACGGAGCCCGAAAACACTTGGCCCTCAGGGCATGACAAAGTGCATTCGTAGAAATCGTTCTGATGAGAACATTCATGGTTTCCAGCAAAGTTTGTTTTGTGGATGTCGCAGACTGCCGTGGCTGCAAATCCAATGTATCCCCATCAATTGAAATGCTGTATAAATTAATGATTGCATTTCTTACGGTATTCGCAACGTTTTCCCCTGTAATCTGAGGAACATTCACATTCGTTTCCTTTCAAGCATACGCCGTGGTTTTGACACTCCGGGATGCACAAGCCTGAAGGAAGCACGTTAAAACTCTTTGACTTAACTGATTGAGATAAAAAATAATAATGGCGACCATCAATTCTTATTAGTCTCACGCTCGCAAGCAGGCGTCGTTCCTTGCAAACCGGTGGAGTTTTTTGCCTGCCAAACGTCGTTGCCCACGCAGATTAACTTCACGGATCTGTACCTCGTCGTTGCTGCTGTCGAGTTGATAGAGGTGGGTTTCCAATTTGAGGGGAAAGCGAACCCCTCTTGACATCGTATCGTGCAATCACTATGATTAGAACGTATAGCTTAAAATTAATGCATTCGAAATCTGGAGCAATTGCAGTACAGTACAGTGTTTTCCTCGCGATTACGAATTCTTGTCTTTGTGAAAACATTTCAACCTTCTTTCCATGTTGAAATCTTATCTATTATTTTGAAACCGCGAGCTGCTGTGTATTCAGTATTTTGTGATTTTTTAGTTTTCAATTTACTGCAGCAAAAAGCAATCGATGCATGCTGGGGCCAATATGGTGCTGCTTTCACATGTCTCGTCCCTATTTCTTATCGATGATGACGCATTTTTGTCCAAGTATTAGTATTAGCGACTTACTCCGGTCCGCAAATGACGTCGGCGTTTGCTGGTGCGAGTGGATTTTGAGAGCATTTTTTCTTGTTTTCCTGGCAAATCGGACCTGAGAAATCCGGCGGACATTGGCAAACGCCAGGTCCCACGCAAATTCCTTTGTTTCGGCATGCCGGTTTGCAAATCGCTTCAATAGGAAGATGAATGAGATCAAAAGATTTTATGGTGATTATCGTTTGAAAAAAAAGGGTTTCCTTTTCTCGTATTCTTACGTAAGCAATTCGGTATGTCTGGCCAGTCAACTTCGTCCTGCACGAACCATTCGCCGGTTGAATCGTCACAGAGCAAAGTCATTTTTGTTGCTCCGTTTGGAAAGCGATAACGATCTTCGCAATTCGCTTCACACTTCGACTTTGAAGAACATGCTAAGGTCGAGCGAACCGGGGTTCTTGGTTTACTATTTTTGCACCGATCTGCGGGGTATACATACAAGTACATGCATCGTTTTAATTGCAATCAAGGACATTTCTCCATCTTCCTACTGTGCTCCAACAGGATGACTCAAGAGCTCACCTTTTCCCAGGATCTTGCCGCCGAATCCGAACAGGTTTCCCTTGTTGAAAAAGCTCTTGCTTCCACTAACAGCTTGGTCCGCGATGTCCTTAAGGGAGCTGTTTTTTATGGTTTCCCGTTAGCATACATTTACTGCAGTATTTATTGATTGTGCTTTTCGTACCTTTCCCCGGAAGCCATTAGGGATAATGCCAAAATCCAGACTGCTGGAATCAGCAGTACGATTCCCTTCATCTCGTTCGTGTTTTTAGAAACTGACCTCTGACAGACACTCACAATAATGTAGTACAGTACTGTACATCAGTGGTGAAATTTCATTAAGAAATTTACAATCAAAATTAGAAATAGGAAGACGACATAACGACACTCGTTATAGGCACAATGCGTATAGAGGTACTAAGAAGTGTCCAGCTCAGTGTTCAAGCTCAGCTCTTTAATCTGGTCCAAGAACCGAGTTGTACCCTTTCAAAGATTAGGTACTGGTTACTGAGGCCTTGAGCTACTTGAGGGGGAAAATGGAACGGAAACTTCGGTTTCCAGCATTTCCTCAAATTATCCTGACCCTCTCGTTGGTCGCGTACTACTCCATTATATGGAGGATAACGCTTCCGCCTGTTTGTTTGTCGCATTCCAAAAAACGAGAGGAAACTTACGTAATTTTTCATAGAAATGAGACGCAATGGGTTGAAATTCGGAATATATTCCATAAAAAGATAGGCAGCGACTCATCACAGCCGATGAGAGACAATGTTTCTCTTTCGATCAGCACCCGAAAAATGTTTTGGATCTCTTTCCTGCTGGTCCCGAAAGGCGAGGTACAAACCGGTCAAAGCTCACGAGAGCCAAAATCAAACAACAAATAATGCCAAAACGCGAAGCCGGTGGCAAGGTTCAAAACAAAAATACACCATCTCGAATTCTCGGCAGTAATTGCAGACCTTTACGGAAGCTACTCCACAAGCTCAAAAATGTCTGCCCTGAACGTCTTTCCTTTTCCCTTCTACGACAATGTGATGGAAGCCCGGCATGATAAATTTTCATCACGTCACACTTCCTATCCAGGTTCTTTTCTTCAGAATGAAACGCGGAATTTGTTTTCCTTTTTCACATCAGAAACAATTCTTCTCATAAACAAACAACCAACGAAGAGGCTCCGTCACACGCAACATATAACAAGGCTTCAGTTTCAAACACGAATGCTGAATTGCACTACGAACAGTCATCGACTTAGATCCAGATCTCCTCACGCCAAGAAATTAACGGAAAAAGCTGCACTTTCTTTCGGCAAATTCCAGGATGCAAAATTTTTTAGCCCGACCATCTGGAAACATCTTCTAGCGAATTCAACACACGAAGTTAATTTGCTTCACAATACATCATAATTTCTTTGTACGAAGTGCGAAGGTTACTATACCAATTTTTAAAACTCAATCTCCGTTTACAAGCATGCAAAGTTGCGCACGAAGGCTTATTTGAATTTTTCTTGCAAATTAACTTCCACAGCAATGCATGCTGTGATCATCGAGTCATTTTGAAACATACCAATCTATTTCGAGAAGATAAATATACTCATGCTTTTTCAGGATTTGCCCTTCGGGGGTGTCAGTGTTCATTGCATTGAGCTCAATTACTGCGTATTCTTTGTCATAGAAAGATGGTCCATACTCAGAATGGCTGCACTTATGTTATTTTTAGGTCACGAAAGAGCACTTCGCAAGAAATTCTACGGCACCATTGATTTCAAGATGAACTCAAATTGTCTGCAACAATATGAGATGAAGTGTTTCTTATATTGCACGAGATAAAATTCCGCAAATAAATTTTTCCACGTCACGCGAATGAACAAAATCTCAGGCATATACTCTCTAGTTTCCCTGTTATCTCTTCGAAGTACCATCCAACAAGTTTTACCACAGTCACAAACCTTCTCAGAGAGCATCTTACTTTATGACCAACCAACGACAATATGATCCTCAATTTATCGCGGATCAACGAATAATAAGCAAACTTTGCCATGTAAAAAATGCAATATTAAGACACCCGGAATTCAAGCAATTGTGCTGGATCACTTCGTTCAGCCTCCAGTATCCAATTACTAAAATAATTCAATACAGCCTCCAACGCCTCTTAAAATTCGTGATCCCTTCGAAGTCTTTACGGAATGTGTTTTGATTTGTTCAACAGGATGATAACTCACTCTCATCCTTCGCAACTTACAGATCAACAAAAAATCTCTCACATTCCACCCGCATGATCCCCAACAGCAAGAGCCAATCAATCACTCGATCAAAAGCCGGGACGGAAACCGGACGGAAAAGAAGGATCTCACGCAGGGCAGCAAGCACATGGCACATACAGTTGTTGTAAGCTCCTGAAAATATCTTGGATGTTACTGCGAATCGTCCTCAAACGAAGATGACTGTGTATTAGTCGATCTGACAGCGACTGCTGGCCCGGCGCTGATTTCAGCAGCTCCATAATCTCGTGTGGGCACTGGCAACACTTGGCCCGCTTGATCAGACTGGGATTGTATCAGCAGCACAGCAAGGGACGCCAGGATCAGGAAAACGCCGCATGCAAACCCCAACACTTGGCGATAATACAAATCGCACAACACAAACGGATCTCTGTGAGAAAAATATGTTCCACAATTCAAGAAAAAGTCTCACCCTAGAATGAAAGAGAAAAAAAATTGCCACTTACGAGCACGGATGCAACGACTGTATCAATACGATAACGAGTCCATTCGAAAGCTTGTCTGCGAAGCTCATGGCGCCGTAAACAAACGCTCCACTTTCAGTGTTCTCTCCAATCAGATCCGACGTGATCGACAGCGACGTTATCAAGATCGTCGACGAGCACATCCCTGCCAACACTGCCACCGCGTAAATCCAGTAGTGCTTGTAGATTTCCCCTTCACCCAAATAAATCCAGCCACACGCCACGAGTCCAACGGCTGATCCTGCTAAATAGCTCACCTGCGGAAATTTAATAAAATACAGTCAACTACCGTATCTTTTTCCCGATCTTAATTCAGTCAGCGAGTCGGAAACTCACTTTCCGTCCCAGACGACGATTCGTCCACTTGATGCAGAACGACGACCCAAATCCAGACACGTACATTACCAACGGAACAATCGCCAAGTTCCTGGCTTCGAGGTTCAGAGAGTCTTGCAAATATAGGGGAATGTAGACCTGGGTGATGTTGACGTATAACCGAGTCACCATGTACAACATTGCAGTCTTGTAAAACTCGGACAACTGCATCCAATGCCCGGGTTTCATGAAGCCGCGGTTCTTGATGGACTGCTCACGCTCTGCGCGGTCCATTTGACTCAAACTTGGAGGCTCTTTGACTCCGACGTGGAAAATGATCGAGAACACGGCTCCAATCGACAAGGAGATCAACACGATTTTCTGCGAACATTTTTAACATTATTATGCTGTATACAGTACTGATTCGGCGGTTCTAGAACGTCATGCAGGTGTCGCCTCAATCGCTGAACTTGACAAGAATAACCAATGACACAATCTAAAGAAAATCGGGTGAACTTAGGACAACACCAAGGTTGGAGAAATAAAAACAAACCAGAAACCTGGGAATCTGCTGGGCGTAACAGAGAAGCGTTAAAAGCAACTTATCACGCTCAGGGTAAGACAACGTACCGTGAAAGCACCAGAATTTTGCGGTCCTATCAATCCATTGGACATACTGTCATTCGCTTCAATGCCAAACGAAGCCCAGGCGATAACGTAAACCGTTACATTAGACGCCACTGTGAAGGCGTACCTGCGAATGTTCAATGATCGTCTGAAAAATATGACTAACCAAAAGCCGAGGAAAACGAGATGGCTCCACAGTGCGAGGACTTCCGAAAACAATTCAACTAATGTACACAACTCACCGTAAAGCATTCAAACCGGTTCGTTCATGCTGACACGACGCCAATTCGGGAATCAAGGACAAATGGGAAATCTGGACAGAAGCCCATCCAAACTGGAAAATGGCAACGAAGGCTCCGTAATAAAGGAGTTGCGCACTCTGACTCGAATTTTCGCAGTTGATGCACTTCATGAAAATGAAAGGCATTGTACCGAGGACACAAAGAGTACCTGATACACAAATTTCGGAATTTTGAAAATACATCAAATGACACGTGGATTGTATTTTTTTCTACGGGTCTCACCAATTAAATGCCACGTTTTCCGTCTTCCGTATTTGCACAGGTAGAATCCATCGTCACGATCGGATTCCAATCCCACAAAAGGTGTCGAAATGGCATCAGCAATTTGCCCTGCAAGAAAGCGAGCGTTTACCAATGAAAATTGAAAATGATTCGAAAAAATTATCTGCAAGACTTGGCATAGAATGCAAAATTTTTCAGTTCGAAGCCATTTGATACAAATACTTTTCGATGAAACTTCGCTAAAAAAAAATTAAAACACCTTTCCGTCCTCATAACATTTCAGTTTATTTTCAAATCTCGCTTCATGGAACACAGCAGCTGAAAATCTCTGAAAAGTGTCAAATGTGAGGGGAATGTCCTTGAACTCACCTATCATCAAAATAATGCCAGACAATTTATTGTCAAACTTCAGCACAAAATGGAAGTACACCAACAAGTAGGTGAACCACAGCGACGCGCACAAATCGTTGAGCACATGGCCAACCGCGAAGGCCCACTTCGGCCACGACACCAACGTCGACATTTTGAGCGCTGACGGAAAAAAAGTGGAAGAAACTCATTAAAACCAATGATTTCGATGCGGAATCCGACATTCCAGTCAAATACACCTCAATGAATAAGTGAGAAAAATACTCATCAACGATATATAATTCTTCATTCGAATTCAAACCACCGGAACACACGAAGCGGGTGGAAACAAAAATCAGCAAGCATATGAAATGCGAAGGACGTTCAGAAACTCGTCACCAACATCCCAAAACAACTTCCAGATTTATTACAGGAAAAAAAAAATGAGCGATCACGGTCTGGAGACGCGGAAGGAAATACAATAATACCGAATGCCCCAAGCGAAGGGAGTCATTAGTAGGCCAACGAGTTGCCGTAAAGCCCTCGCAAGACCCTGATGAATACTCAACAGCCCTTTCCCAATGATCTATCATCAAGCTCAACAAAACTACACACATCAATACACAAAAGCGATAAAAATGTGTTCCTTCGTTTTATTGAGACTACCAGAGAGAACCGAAGTTCAAGAGACAAACTTCGCCCTCGAATATAAAAACACTGAAGCTCCGGAATCGTTTCAATAATTCGTTAACTTGTTGTCTGGTTCAGGAAATAGGGAAGAGACGATTAAAAATCACATTCTTGACAAAACGCCAAGACTAATTTTGCTGACACCACTGCTTTGTACCTTAAACATCTTGAAATCAATCATAAGATGCTTCTCCAAAAGAAGGCGATTCAACGAATAGAACAGTTGAAAGTTACAAACGAACGACATCACTTCAAGAGAGAGAGAGCTGCGGTATACGTATAAGTTCTGGAATTTCGAAACACCATACGTCGAAAAATTATTCAGGCAAACGTCATCATCCCGATGGTTTCTGATAAACTTTTACCCTGTTATGTCCACGACACACTACGCCAACCAAGGCATAACTTGATTGATCTATTGACTACACTACATATTCACGTATAAAACTCTCAGCCTCACGGAAAACAAATCCCTGTATCACGTGAAAAATAAGACGGAGAACTGAATTGAAACAAAAAAAGAATAGTATAACTGGCACGACAACCTCTCTTACTGCTGCGCGAAAAAGAAATTACTTCGCTGAAAATCTTGCTTTTTTTCCGAAACAAAAAAAAAACACAGAATACGGCATAGTTTGAATCTCGATGAGCTCAACCCTGAAAATGGCACTTGTCGGGAATTTTTAGGTTGCACAGATTCACACAAGCATTTTTGTTGGATACCGTAGGATCACTGCAAGATCGATCGATTTTTAATAAAACAAGTTCCTACCCAAACCAGCTTGAGCAGACTCAATCCTCTCTTCCTTCAAGTTCAAGGGACACATTTTTCGGGGAATCGGTTGTTTCAAGCTTTGGACTAGTTTTTGCTTTTTTCTTTGCAAACAAAGATAATTTTTTTGAGAGAATTCCCAGGAAAAGTGGTAACCACTTCCAATTGAGAGGGCATCAAGACAATATCACAAAAATTTGGTCCTGTTTCGCTCAGCTGTCCCACTTTTTCGATCCAATCCCAACACGAAACAATCGTCTACTGTTCAGGTTTTTTTTTTTTCATTTTAGGCAAGTCAATTTTCGCAGTTTTACAGCCGGAACGCGCCGGGAATGTTTTGCTTTTTTTCCTCTGACCAGAGATTCAATCAAATTTTCACGACTTCCGACACGTACTCACGAGAACCACGTTGGCGAAGCATCAAAAAAGTCGTCAGCTGGACCAAAGTAAAAAATACCGTACCTAACCTCAGGTGGCGTTTAAACTCAGGCCGGAGGGCGGCCGAGAGTGGAACAGGTCGAACAACTTTTGAATGACAGACACGTCCAAGTACATGAGGTTGAAGTCCAACGAAGCCTCCGTCACTTGGTACTTGCCAGTCTCTTCGACGATGTCCACAATTTTCTGCATCATATCCACGTCGTGGTCCTTCTGCGCGTTCCCAATGATCTCGTGCAATTCGAGAAGACGGTTCAGATGATTGGGCGTCAACTGCAGTCGCTTCTCCATTAGGTCGCGATCCTTGTCCAGCACTTCCTGCGACAACGGCGTCTTTTGCGGAGATCCCTGCAGGTAGTCGTAAGGGTGGAGCATTCTCGACGGACCCGGTCGGTCGACATTCCGCTGTATCGGGGTCGCCCGCACGGATGGCGTCGGCTTTTTACCCGACCGCTTGTCGCCGAAACGCAGCGATGTCACTTCAACCTCGTCGTCGTGTGACAGGTCAACCAGCGGAATGTCCAGTTTCGGATCCGTCGGCTCTTTGCTGCCGAGAGGAGGAAGGCCACCTGATACAGCTGAAGCAGCAGCAGCGGAAGTAGGAGGAGGAGGAGGAGGAGGAGGAGGAGGAAGAATAGGTTGAGCAGGAATTTCCGGCGGGTCTTCGTGACTTTTTGCAGGAAGTCGCGGCGGCGGCATGATGACAGAGTCCTGGTTCCTCGGCTTGGCCTTTTCGGCCTCCATTCGAAGCGCCTTTTCCATCTCAGCCGCCTTCGCCTTAGCTTCGGCCTCCAGGCGAAGACGCTGTTCTTCCTTGCTCTTGGCGGCTTCCGCCTTCAGGCGCTGCTCCTCTTTCGCCTTGGCTTCAGCCTTTAAACGTTCTTCTTTCGCTTTCGCCTCAGCTTCCAAACGAGCCTTGGTTTCGGCTTCTGCCTTTTGCGCGTCTTCTTTCAACTTCTGTTCAGCGGCAAGTTTCTTGACGCTTGTTTGTTGTGGCGGCGTTTTGGAATTGGTGGAAGACGACGACGTCGACGAGTCCGAGTCAGAATCGCTCCGAGACTTGACGGTCTGCGGTGACAAGTTGGCCAAAAGCGCTTTGAGCGGATTCTTAGTCGCCTCTTCCTTTTTACTCTCCTGAGTGGTCGGGGTTTTGCTGCGTTTCCTCTTTGCTTTCAGCTGTTCCGCGTCCGACGACCCAGTGGCGTCACTCAGAGGCGACACTGGCGACATCGACGGCTTCCGCTTCTTTTTCGACGATGACACGGGCTTCGCAAACGACGGGGCGACAGGAGGTTTCTCTTCTTTTTTCGGAGCCGGCGGAGGAGATTTTGCCTTTGCTGGTTGTTCCACAGTTACGGCCTCCACCTTCTTCGACGGCTCCTTCTTGGATTTTTCCTCATCCTTCTTTTCGTGTTTCTTCTTGGACTTTTCTTCTGGGGCTTCGTGCTTAGATTTCTTCTTCTCCTTGCTCTTCTCGCGCTTGTCGTTGGAAGATTTTTTGTGCTTGCTTTTCTCGCGATCTTTTTTGTCTTTGGACTTGCTGCTGCTGCCGCCGCTACTGCTGCTTGATTTGTGGGATTTCTTGTCGCTGTTCTCCTTGTTCTTCTCATCGTGCACCTTAGGCTTCTTCGACTTGGACTCCGACGACGACGACTGGATTTCAACTTTCCGCTTCTTGCTGCTCTTCTCCTTGTCCTTACTCTTGGAGCGTTTTTCCGAGGAATTCGGCGATGTGACCGGCTTGTCACCGGTGTCGGGTTTCTTCTCGGGATTCGTGGTCACCAAGGGTTTAGTGGGTTCTTTCGGTTGCATTGCGGATTTCGGCAAGGGTTCACCGAAAAGAGAAGAGAACGTGTCCCGCGGCTTCTTGAGAGAAGTTTGTGACGAGGACTTTTCCTTCGGCTTGTCATCTTTTTTGCTCTTCTTCTCTGACTTCTCTGTCGGTTCACTTCCAGAAGTTGACTTTCCCGTACCTTTCCCCTAATTGAAAAAAAAAAGATTGATTCAATCAGAAAATAATAATATGAAAAATAAAAACTCAACAAATTTTCATTTGCGAAAATTTTGCATCCTTTATAAAAAAGTTCGTACTAACCGAATGAATTTTGGATTTGCTGGGCTTGGAATCGGAAGGATTTCGTGGAATTCCGTTTTCCAACGATCCAGATTTGACAGCTGCGATAACATTGGCATGCGGCGATCGTTTCCCACCGTGAGTTGTCGCTGTTTCTTCTCCGTGCCCTCGACTCTGTTGATGCACTTCATCGTCTCCAATCAGAACCTTAATTCGAAATAAATGAGGATGAGGTAAAAATCCATTTCCATGAATGAAGTTATAAGCACTGTACATCGTAAATTAAATTTTATAACTAAAATATCAGGCAAACTGCAGTACTGTAATGTACTGAAAACGCGAAAGCGGCTAAATAAATAAAAATAACTCACGCCCCCGCCTCGCAGTAGTTTTCGTTTAAAGTCCTCTCCCGGTTTCTGAAACGTAAGCTTTTCGGGACGGATCGAATTGGCATCCATCGAAGGGTCGCTGTTGAAGAACAGATCAAAGTCGAATTTGGCGCTTCTCGGTTCGAGGCTGGTCTTGAAAACGAGCTCGATCTTGAGCAGGAACCCGGCGTAGCCACTCTCCGACAACTCATACGGAGGCTCTTTCACAACTGGAAAAGAAGAAAGATGCATACACAAATTGGTACTAAAGCACAAAAAAAACATAAAGCCGACAAGAGAATCGATATATTAAAAATGTACGTTTTTTAAATTGTTCGTTGAAATAACACCCGAACACAAATTCAAGACCGATTTTTCTCATTTCGACTTTGAAACTGAGAATTCGTATCAGAATCTACAACGTTCCCGGTTCATATACGAAATGCTAATTCACTTTGCGGTCAACG
Organism: Notodromas monacha; assembly: GCA_905338405.1. Lineage (NCBI taxonomy): Eukaryota > Metazoa > Arthropoda > Ostracoda > Podocopida > Cyprididae > Notodromas > Notodromas monacha. The sequence goes on from CAJPEX010000458.1 coordinate 28,718, forward strand.
AAGGGCGCCAATTCCTCGAAATAAATGCCATTATGCCACTTGTGAAGGATCTCTACAAACAATCTGAGCAAAAATTTCAACATAAAAATTTTATTTCTAAGTCCGAACGTGGGAAAAAAATCTGGGCATTCCGAAATGGTTTATAGCGAGGTGATGCGGCTTCTTTTTCGGGTCATGGCATGGTTAACACGAAAAATTACATTTAAAAATTCGAACGGAACTTTATTTGCATTTCAACATCGCAACGCATCATATTTATTGATAGATTACAATGTTCTTATTGACGTCGTTCTATTTCATGCAAAAAAGTGAAAAAACAATTCTGTAACATTGAAAACTCTTGTAAAGCAAGTGCCAGTACGTCTTAATTGAGATGAAAAATTATAATGCGTCTTAGCTTTCAAATTTGCGCAAAACGCTTATTATATTTTTAAATTCCATCAACGATACGAAACAATCACGAGAATTGAAGATTTCGTTTTGCTTATTCAAGCAACATCGACAAAGACTCGTCCTACAACATGAATCGTAATAATGCAATACTGTACAGCAGCAATTCAAATGAAAATTTGTGGAAATGACATAAATTACCTCGTTTCGGTCTAGGAAAACTCGGATGAATGGTGAATATCACTTTCTCCACAAAGCAAGATAGATTGACATCCACATCTCCGCGAACGAACACAGTCCAGTCGTGGGTGTAGCCTTCCGAACTGGGGAACGCTCTTTTCTTGACCGTGTGACCCAGAAGAATTCGCACCTGAACGTTTTGCTGCAACACATTCAAATATATCGTCAGTATTTACTGTAATTAAAGCTTTGATACCAGGACAATCACGATCATTTGCATTATTTCAATGCACTGACACGATTCGAACGGACGTTATTGGAGCCATGACATGACGACACAGAATTTCCAGACAAATATCGCTGCTACTACTCATCCCAGATTCACGGAACATCCAATCGGAAACTCACGGCTTTGCCAGGCGAAGAAGGAAAAAATATCTCACCTTTCCAGCCATTCCTAGACATACGAAGAGTTCATGTCAGTTTCCAAGGAATACGACGCGGCGCAGGCGCCGGAATCAAAGGAATGTCAGCTACGCGACATATGTGACACATAAAAACGACACCAAATCGTCATATATCTGCAAAAAGCCACAAAATAGTTCAGCATCGCCGTATATTCCAAAAAATACATACATATCCGGTATGACGCATCCAAATGTAAAACAACGCAGCATCAACTAGGTGTTGCACCTTTCGGGGCTACCGAATACACACTTACTCGTACGTCATTCGTTCTTCTCTTTAATCCTCAAAAAAGTTGACCAATTGCAACACGCGACCCAGCTTGCCACAAGAACACCGTTGTACAAACTTTAATACACTAATTTATTCATCGAAAAAAAAAAACCCTGCCTCGAAGTCTTGGAAAAAACGGAATCCGTCGCGAAAAAATGAAAAAAAGTAACTACAGTATATAGATTGAAGCACAAAGAAAAAGACCCCCAAGAGTTCAACACATCGAATTCTTCAAATAAACCCTCTAATACAGTACTTCTAGTAAAATTCGAGCATGATATTCGGTTGTAAGAGTCCTGTGAACCAAGTCGTGAAAGTAACACACTTTACCGCAGTTTCTTCAAGATTCCTCGACGGTAAAAAAGAAAAACCGCATTCACGTCGTTTTTTTTTCCGAGAGGGTTTCCAACGTACCGCATTCTTCAGCTTTTAATGACTGCCGGAGACCCGAGAACAAAGACATTAAACAAAACACGCATTAATCCTGCCAAAGGCGCAGATTGAAGTCTTAACCTCACTGTAGACCCTCTCAAAAATTTGAAAACTCGCATCATAGATCACCTGAATAAGATATCAAACTTGTTTACACATGATCGAATCTCGTGCGATCATCACTCTCTCGTCAATCGACTTGACGTACGCTAATACTGTACATTAACTAAAAGAGATGAAAAAAAATCAAACATATCACAGTCGGTGAAAATTCTCACTTGACCACGGAACAATTCCAAGGAACTCACCTTGCTCGATCGCGAAGTCGACACGCCGAATCCATTCGTTAATACCGTCCCGAGTAATCGTATGCCCTGTAGACGAACGACGCGAAATATTGTTTTCTCCTTGCGGCACACAACAGCAAAACCAACATTCAAACCCAGGCACGCGCTCTCACTCAACAAATTGCACGAAACGATCCGAAACCGCGATCATGAACTCAGCCTGCTCGCATAGCACCTAAGTACGTGTACATTGAATCCCTCGGGTTCCCAGTTGAACCTGTCTCACGACTAGATTATCACCAAAGCAACAAAAAAATATGGACCAGATGAACTTTATGTAGAGTACTTCGGTGTCGAGAGGAAGCTTGTTTCTTTCCTTTCTTTCCATCGAATCAATGACTCCTAGACTGAAAATGAGCGACAACAAGATTCCAGACAAGTATCAACATAAGGTTCACCACAAAAATCTCCGGCATTCAAGATTACGATTAGCCATTACCGAAACGAGTTCGTTAAAATCGTTCGCTCGATCCCATTAAACTGTTCACAAAAGTTGTACAGTGTACAAGGTATTAAAACAAGTTCGTTTCCTTAAACCTCGGGGTCAACTCGAAATTTCCGATTTAAATCATTCGTAATAGCATTACGTGGAATGCAAAAGAATCATCGAGATTCCCATGTTTCGTGAATTGAAATCAATTAATGACGGAGCGACGACAAAATCGAAGAATTATCGTCAGCTACAATACATGAAATTACAAAAAAACGAACTTGAGGAGACGCTGACAAAATGTTCCCGAGATTTAGTTCAGGGACGTGGTCGATGAAAATACGCAATCACGAATACTGCGTTCTTATGAGAATATCCGACTTCAACAAATTAGCCAAATACAAATACTGTACTGAGCCCAAATGATAATTGTAAACTGCGGTAGATTTATCTGTTGCATACTTTCGAAAAATTACATCACGTACTACACTAAAAAATGCCAGCCACGATTTCAGCATGGTTTCGAATCGTGAGTAAGAGAATCGCACGGGCCCGGATCTGAAGCGTGAGGAAGCGAGACTGTGGGAAGTTACCGAGAAGAAGCGGCGGCCAACGACGATGACGACGATGGGTACACGGACCTAGCAGCGTAATAGGAGTCGATGGCAGCTCGCGACGCGGATCCGGACGTCGGCGACGGTGGTCCTGCAGCAGCAGCTGCCGCCGCTGCCGCTGCAGCCGCCGCCGCGTAGTAGCTGCGACTGTAACTCTCGTAGCGGTCTGCATAGCGCTCGTAGCCCGACACCCGCGCCCCTCCTCGACGGTCGTACAAGTTCTCAACCATGGCGGCCCGCATCCGATCGTACCGATCCCGATCCCGATCCGCGTACCTCTCGTCCTACCGACCCCAACAATACACTGACTAAATTTTCCCCCCAACACTAACACGTCATCAGCGAACAACAAAGCATTTCACTGATTGCATCAGAACAATGCCCCGAGTCACACATATGTAGGAAGCACCATCACTCACTACGAAGCGCATGGCATGATGAGCGTCTTGCACACAAAATGGACCAAAAATAGTATTGCACTGAACATTCATTCCAAAATCTTTCGAAGGATCGTTTGAAAAATAGTATGAAATATGGAGTTTAGTAATCAGAGCAGAAATGAAAATTTACGAAAACAGGTCGGGGAGTGACACGCATTTTTTCAAGGGTCAGCATTCGACGGCCGTACTGGGCGTGTACATGTGCAACTGAGAACCAATTCGGAAAGACATATCATTCAGGACATTAAAGTTACATGTTCAAAATTGGCCTTCTTTTTTGGTCAACCCTGTGTAGTTGCTGGCTTTGACTCGATTTTTAAAAAACGAGATCCACAGAATAAGCTTGAAACACATGCATGCACCAGCAATACGTCCCTGAAGGGATTTTTATCAAGCATAGTTCCTTCCATCATTAGAGGAAGAAAGCGAGAGACCTTTAGGCCTGAACAAACGAGTCGTTGGATCAGCTCACTGTTTCCATTTACCGTAAATGACCTGCTATGAGATAATATGCGAATAAAAACTGCGAAGGCAGACTCGAAATAAATGCGGGATACAGTATGGTGCAACGCATCATCACAACAAAGCTCATCACAACATCAGAAAATGTTATGGTTCTTCGTAGAGTTTGGTCTTGTCAATATACAGTAATTTATTCAAATTGTATGCGACTGCTTCGTGAGAACGAGATAAAAAAAAAGCAATCTGATCATAACGGACACAACTTTAATCTTCATTTTGTTTTTTAACGCTGGAAATGAGAGGAATTCAAGAGGAAAGAAATCCAGAAGAGAAGCCCAACTCCAAAAGAAAGGTTTAAGATAGTAGAAAGCGATGGTACACGCGACAAGACTCACGTAGCGGCTGAAATACGCCGGCGATGGATAAGGCGCGGAACGGTCGCGAGCATACGCCGATCGCAGCGAGCTTGACAAGGAGGCATACGGATCCGCACTACGCATCATCGCGGATCGGTCCACAGTCCGGTATCTGCACACCAACAACAAACGCTGTCACTCTCACACTTATAGCCCAATCGCCATCACCGGCCCAAACCAGGGACACTAGGTTAACAAACCCGTCGTACGATGGCACTCTTTCCGAGTATCGATCAATGGGAGTAGACGCAGACGGCCTCCGTTTCGGCCTGCTGCTCGACGCCTCGATCGTCAGCGTATTTCCATTTAGCACGTGCCCACGAAGGCCTTCAATCGCGTGTTCCGCTTCTTCGCTCGACAACATATGCTACGACAATATGAAATGCAACAAACTTCATTCACGTTACAACAAAGACACGCACAGATAGGAATCCACCACCCGTCATCATGCGCCCAATGAGTTCCTAATCAATACTCGGAAAAGCCTTTAAAAATTCACAACTCTTGCCATCTTGAACCATTTCTAAGATACTGTACTAACGATGAACGCGTAGTTCTTGACTTTCGCACACTCCGTCACTGTGCCGTACGCGGCGAATAGATCACGTAACTCTTCTTCGGTTGTCGCTTCGGTGACGTTTCCCACGTAAATTTTCGTAGATTTATCAGACAGATTTCGTCCGCCCGGACCGCGCCTCAAGAAAATAAATAAATAAAATGAGGATTAGTAACCTACTTTTCGGGACACGACTATTTTACGTACTTGGGGCAATCCCGAGACCAGTGCCCACCGTCTCCGCAGAAAAAGCATTTGTCTGATCCTCCCATTCCTGGTTTTTGGCGAACTTCACTCCTGGACTCTTCCACGTTCAGTCGACGGCCGTTGTGCGTGAAACCATTCAAGGCAGCGATTGCAGTGCGGGCTTCTTTCTCGTCCGACATGTGCTGAAAATTACACAAAAACACACAGTAAGGTGACGACAAATTACAAAGCAAAAATACAGACAAACGTGAGAAAAAATTAAAGAATCCTCAAATGATAACTCGAATTTCTCGGAAAGGACTTACCACGAAGCAGAAGTTCCTGACGATGTCACATTCAACAACTTCGCCATACTTGGCAAAGAGATCTCGTATTTCGTCAATAGGGGCCCCAGGCACGAAGTTACCCACGAAAATTTTCGTACAAGAATCCAGTCGCCCGGGCATTTTGGCACGATAATATTATATGTTGGAAACAATACGTCTGCGGATGAAGAGAACTGCGAATCTGAAGTTTATAAAACCCTAAAATACTACGGGTTTGAATGCGTCACGTATAACTTCTCATATTTCACAGAATCAACAAATTATTAGCCTGGCTTGTATTGAACAGCAATCCTGATCTTTTTTTTCTCTTTCAACTCCCAACAATTACTCCCAAGCCTTTTCTCGCGTAAAGATCATCAAAATCAAAAACGAATTCGATCCATTTACACGCAGTGAATTCCGAGTTCTAAACAGAAACGTTGGTGAATGAAAATAACATACAGAGAAGGTATTTAAAGAAGGTCCTTGAATCTCAGTCTAAACAATAGCAGTTGAAAATAAGTTTTGGGCTTCGGAGAGTTCCAGCTTGCATGGTACGAGAATGTGTGTACCGAATCGGACGATCTTGGATTAGTTCACGCGGATTACTGGAACATCCCATAACCCAGTGGATTGTATCTATTATTAGGACGATCGCTTCGCATAGCGCCGATCCCACCGTAAGCCGAAAGCGGCACTCCAGCTCGAGAGGGAAGACCTCCGTCATAGGCGTATTTTCCCATCATTCCTTCTTGGAAGCCTCCACTGCCGAAAGGGGCTGGTGCTTGTACTCTGGGACCACGATTTGCACCAGCAGTCCAACCAGCATTGTATGCTGCCTTTTGTTTCCCGTGATCCTCGGCAATTTTGATTTTGAACGCTTCAGTCCCACCAGGCGGTATTGTCCCGTCTAGACCGGCGATCGCGGCTTGAGCTTCATCCTTCGTATCAAATCTACGGAACAGAAGTTCACGAATTATCAGTACAGCACTCGAAATCACGACAGAATCATTACCAAATTCTCACCTAACAAATCCCACTCCGCGCGAAGCACCAGTAATTTTATCTTTGAGAATATTCCGCTGAATTATAGCCCCGTAACTGGCGAACACCTGCTCCAACTGGGCTTCATTATAATCCCGAGGGATTCCAGCAACATACAAATTCGAATCCTTGATATTTTCCCCAGGAGGTCGAGCATACGAAACCTTTATCTTCTTGTTCATTACATCGAGTCCGTTGAGGGTTTCAATAGCTTTGGCAGCATCTTCCGGTCTTTGAAAATCAACGAAGCCAAAACCGTAACTGTACCCAGTCTGAAAATTAAACAGGGTTCATTAATATGCTTTCAGAGGTTGGAAAGAATGAACATACCTTGAAGTCTTTCATGACCTTGCATGATTTCAACGTCCCTATTGTCATGAACATGCATTGTAGCTCCTTCTCATTCATGGCCTGTGGCAAGTAGTTCACGATGAGATTTGTCCTCGTTTCCGTTCTCCCGGCGGATGTCTGGGGTCCTTCAGACTGCATATCTGAGTCAACGTCCTTCTTCTAACTCGATCTCGACTTCAATCAAAGGAATCATACCAAATAAAAGCCTTCTCAAGAACGCCCAGTACGATTGTAAAGGGATCGCTAAAATACATTAAAATAAATGAATCCCCAGCGTTCATTTCGCCGGCGAGCAGGTGCGGAGATAGAAGTTCACGGCTAAAAGGCCTGGCAAGAAAAAATTCCCTCTCGCGCAGTCAAAATACACAAAAATAAAACTCACGATGTCCCTGCCGTGTTTTCTTCCTAAACTCACTGGGGTAGTATGAGACGTTTGAGGGCACTGAGGGTGAACAAATTATGGCAATAACAACGTTGAATGAATCACACCGCTCGAAAACACTAACACAAAAATTATTATTCGAATTGAACCATGGAAGTGCAGCAATGAAATTCTGATGACTCTCTCAGCAGCGTTTACCGACGTAATTGAAGGTGGGACGCCATCTTGAAAACTAACGAGGAGGTAATTTTCTGTGTTTAGTGCATTCAATATTTTGAATGTAATTTCTTCTGATACCCTGAATTTTGTTGTCAAGTTACCTCTATAAGGTATGAACTCTACGAAGAATTTTTTTGCTATAAACGGAAATCCTATTAAATTCTATATCCAACAAAGGGAGACAAAAGACTCAAAATAAAACCATGAAATCTGCTGCAGGATATCTACAATGGTAAATGACATTCACTTAGGCTAAATCCCTCTTCAAAACATTGGCTATGCAGGAATCTTTCTTACACTTCATTGAGGTTCGATTTTCAACATTTTCAAACTTGGTTCGAAAATGTCAGTTTCGAACGATGCATCGTATTGAAGCCTCACTGTACACAATGCCTCTTTACAGTAGACTAAATATCAACACCGACTAATCGAATTTCTATTGAACCTTCGAAGCTCGATTGTCCACTTCAATGAACAAATGAAGAATCGCTCCACGATACGAGAAAAACGTTCATTCTTTTTATTTAAAATCACGGCGACACCCTGGAAAGTAAATAAAACAATTTTCAAAACTCATTAGAATTGGCTTCTGCTTCACTCTGAGTAATCGGCGTCTCTCCAAGCAAGCGCAAATCGGCTTCCAGCTTTGTAATGGCGACTTCAATCTCGTAATTTTTGGAAACCAAACCAATCCACTTGGAGTTCATTTCAGCTAATTCATCTCCAACCCGTTTCTGCTGCGATTTCCGGGAGAAGTTCACCTCTTGTACTTTCTCTCTAACAAGAATGAAAAAAATTGAGTCAGATAATAGTCATAATACAGTAAAAATCCGTCTTCAGAAATAACCAGATCCCTGCATGCCACCAGTCCGTGATTTTTATCAATAATGCACAGAGCATCGCCTCAAATTGAATGTGCCTTTTTTAGGTACTGTATGATCAAATGTTTTACTCGACTGTCGGTCGAGCTGTACATTAAAAGCTGTCCTCTAAAATGCTTTTTATAGCATCAATCTTTGTTGAAAGGCTGCACTGGAATCAAGAAATTTGACTCGTGACTTTTCAGCAACAACAAAATATCTTGAGCTTTTAAAGCTTAAGCTTAAGCCTTCAGCTTAAGGGCAACAAAAAATGAGTGTTCAAGTAGGCAAATGGCTATTGCATAGCCATCCACTGTCATCATTCAGCGATATAACCTATGCTTTCATGAATGAATAGCTCAATTTCATCATCTGCGAAGTTCCCCATCATTAGGCGGCCGTTACATATTTCAGCTCAGATGACTTCCCGAAGTCAGCGTCCCGACTATTCATACCGTAGGTCAGGCATCGAGAAATATAGAGTCGACACCTGACAAATGTCCGTTCATATGCGTCGACAAGCACGATGAACCTGAGAAGCCACTTGGTATCGAAACGTCTTTTCATTCGAACAAACCTCAGTTTTGTAAGTTGCTTCTGAGCAGAAGATAGCATTCGCACCAACGTTTCGTTATAAAGCTGCCACGACTGCGGTCCTCTTTCCAATAAAACTTCGATATTCGCCAGTCTGACAAAAAGGAATCGTTCATTTTTAAAAATAAATATTTTCGAAGAAGTTGAAAATGTCACGCAAAGCACCTGACAAACTGATGCTCAAGCTGGGCTGACGAGTTGTCGACGCATTCCGCCCATGCTTGCACATCGCTAAGTTTCCCGGCAGGTGGCGGAGGAAGGTCATAACGCTTCATACTCAGTTTCTCAAACGGTAGACGATTCGCAATTCTCTCAAATTCCGCTTTCATGATGGGCGTCTGAATGGAGAGAAGCATTTACAGTACGTCCCTGCTTCACTATTTCCATGGAGTGAACAGAAAGTTAATGGGCAGTGAAAAACGTTTGCAATATTTCGAGTGTTTCCCCTCGTCAATCGGGAATGATTTTAGTACGATAGATGTCACTAGCAGTCTCATTCGAATTTCAATTACATTGAGTTATCACATTTATACAATTTCTTTCTTTTTTCCCTGTGCACATGGGAATTGCACCTTTATAAGCAAATAAGAGAGAAAAACTTTTCGCCGGGGAGTCGGAGAAAAATAGTTTTCTTCAGCATTAAGTTGGATTTTTTTACGCCAAATCTTAAACATCGGCAAATAAATAAATGAACGAACATCAGCACAACCTTCCCTGTCAGTTCAGTCACACAAAGAACGTAACCGCTAGCTAATGTTCACTTTAGCAAAAACGCATGACACCATATTTTTTCTACAAAATTCAATCACCTCAAAAGCGGACAGGTTCAACGGCGGAAGATGCTCTAGATAATTTTTGGTCGGCCGATATTGTTTCTTCTCTTCTTCGATCATCCTCATCACCTGAAGACATGAGAGATATACTACACTCTATTGAAATTGATACGGGGATGTAAAAGGATTCACTAACCGTTTCGCGAGCACCTGGTTCGTCCAAGTCATGATCGATGTAAGCGAGCGCATCGACACTATTGTCTACCAACATATTTTCTGGAGAAAACGAAGTCCTGCGAACAGATTAAGCACAGCCACACATCAAATGAATTGTGAAGTAGAAGTTAAATATTTAAAAAAGTCAAACGCAATGCTGTGCGACACAAGAAATCCACGTGTGTAGGCAGCTTTTCCGTGATTTTCACTCGGCATTAATGCCATTCAGCAGTGATTCAGCAAAGCCAAGTACAGATGGCTACTGATGCGCTGCATCAAGGCAATAAAAGTACTCGGCAGAGAGAAACGGAAATTGCATCGAATCTGCATTTATGCATCAACTGGATGGCAGCAAACCGTTATGCGAGACAACTGGTACAGGTGCATTTCCCCCCTTTTTTGCACAGTTTAGATGAGTTCTAGAAGAATTCTTCAAATACAGATCATAACACAGCGAGAAGGAACGTAGCCAGCGAAGTGCACGGCACTCCCTGCCTCCTTCACGAACGACAACTATGAACAATCACGAAAATTACGGATCATCGAAGCAGTGCAAAATAAGTCAACGGGAAATCGCTGCCATCATCCGTAAAAAAACTTGCCATAACAAAAGCACAATGCCATCACATCAGCGCCGAATTCGAATCAACAACTCTTCTTTTCGAAAGAAGTCTGGTACAAAAAATCAAAAATTCGGATGCCAAACACAGATGAACATCATGGCAACTTCTGTTATTTCTCGTACACAAAGAGCGATCAATCTAATATAAAAAACAAAAAAATTCTTGAAGACCTTTCACAGCAGCCAACGTCTTGGCAAAACGCTTTCAAGTTTTCGGCTCACCGGAAAATATTGAATTTAGGAGACGAGAATGTCTTTAACGAAGCATCATGATAGGGCAAATACAGTATTTCGCAATTGAAAATTTTCGAGTGATGACGGAAGTCATCAACACAGTGTACACCCCCACCCCCTAAAAACAGAGTAAATCGAGAACATACTCAATTCTGGCAAAATTCAACTACTGTACTCGAGTCTTGAACTCGATGCAGAAGGGCGTACGGTAAACATTCGACGACGACCTCACTCTCACTGCAAACAATCGATTCGGTCTTCGGAATAAAGCTCGAAAAGTTCAACTAAGTACTGCACATCCAGTAATCAAACAGAACAAAAATAAAACTAGAACCCGCCCGAAGGACTAGCAACCGGATACAAGTTGCGCTTTCTTGCGCTCCCGAACAGCGGGGTGCCCGCGTAATAACTCGCGCTTCCGGCAACGGGGCTCTGCATCACCTGCGACGGCGAAGAGCCGCCACCACCGCCGCCTCTTCCTGGTGACCAACTCGGCGACACAAAAGAAGTCTGGGCTGCAGACATCGGCGCTGCTCCCCACCGACCAACCACCAGGAACTGGTAGGCAACAAAGATGAGCACCACCACCAACACCGCCTCACCGACGAACAAAACGTTCGACACGAGCAACGAGTTGAAACCGGATTCCAGCCAAGAGCCCGTGTCACGTATGGCACACTTGCGAATTGCTTCCGCATCTGATCCCACGAGAACTATTTCTACGGGAACAATCAGTCGCTGACCTGCAGGAAAGAAATCAATCGCGTCAAAATCAGGTTTTCTCCGGCAAAAAAAAAAAAAGAAAATCCTCGAGATGATTCACCAGTAAGTGGAGAGGTGAGCGAAATGCTCAATGGCGTCTGCTCCAGTCCAACTTTCTTCCAGTAAGCAGACGTAACATGAACAGGAATCAACCAAAATGCGCCGAAAGGATCCTTTGTGACTGGTCGAACATCTAAATAATTTTCATTTGAAGGAGTCACCTGCAACAAAGTTATTCAGCGTAGAACTCAGTGAAAGTAAAGTAAAAAATATATAACCAGCCATACATTGCGCTGTACTGTAAATAATTCAATTTTCTAAGTTATTTATTTAATAACTCTATAATTATTATACTGTATATATAACTATATATATATATATATATATAGATATGTTCACACAGAGAAAACCGGAGTTTTCGATTATGCTTGAAAACAAGTATTAAATAGCAATTGAGATGCAGTGTATTATGCATCAAATAATGCCTGATCAGTTGCGTAAGGTGAGAATGAACTGCGAATGCTCGGTAAGGTTAGATGCAAAGACGAAGAAGTCCTGACGTTCGTCATGCAGAAGGCGAGGGTAAGTAAAAATAAATTTGTTTAGTTTCAAAAAAAGTCAAGAATAAAATAAGTACCACGATACTGGCGAAGACCCTCTCGGTCGCTGTGATGTTCAATATTGCAGTTGTGTCTCCACTGGAAATCGACAGCCCAGCATTCACAGTGAACGCGGGATACAATGGCAACTCGACCTCATTGGACACCAGCTCGTTCCTCCCGTCCAACGTGGCCCACACAAGAATAACTGGATTCAATCTGGCCAGTTCTTCGCTCTCGACTATACCAAGACCTTCGCGACGACTCACGATACACTCGACTCCTCCAACAATCGGGTTCAGTCGGGCTTTCACGCCGAAAAATGAGTCCAGCTTCAGCGAGGTGCTCGAAAAAGACCGATCGAACTTCCCGTGGCAAGTGAATGGCACATGAGGGACAGATGGAGCAACTTTGTCGTCCGTGCAGAACTTCGTACGGAGACTTTTTTCACTGACCAAACCACTCGGTGTAACTTGAATCGGGATCTCCACCACGGCATTCACAGCAAGACTCAAGCCTTTCGAAAAAATTGAATGAATAAAACTGTCAATAATTTTTTTGACTAATAAAAAAATCTTCAGATCACAATACTGTACCTCTGATTTGAGGATCCTGGACAAGTTTGATTTCAGAAGGTGGAAGTACATCCAAGGTCACGTGAGTTTTCGCTTCCCCGTCAACACCACCATAGTAAATCACAACCTTTCCAGGCTCTTTGGCAACTCCTACTCCATCTTTCCGCGATACAAATAAGATGCGATCAGAAGACGAGGTCCAAGACCCAGGACGACCACTAAACAGCAGAGGCGAATCAAAGCAAACCGCGTCTCCAACCGTCGCAGTGATCTATTAAGAAAGACTCAATGTACTTTTAGGCAAACTTCACGATTATGAAGACTTACTTCAATAGGGGCTATGAACGAGTCGCAAGAAATCCGTGCAAAATCCTCCATTTTCGGATCATTGGCATCCCACACATGCAGCACAGCTTCACCTCGTTTCAAACATTCAACGAGCAGCACATTCGGGTCCGTCTTGTTATCCTCTTTCGTGGTGGCCCACAACACCCTAGCTACGTCGTAACGCGACAATTGATGTCGAACCGATGCTGTCACGGCGTGGAATTGACGACCAAGCTCGTCCCGAAAGCTGATGTGTGAAAGAAATACAATGAAGTTGAAATAACAGTAAAACGGAGGTAATGCGATATGTACGAACTTAAAGTTTATGATGAAAATTTAAATAATAAAGAATTATCTCGCCAAGATTCTCAAATTTTTCAAACCGAGTGAGGGGTTCCTTAGTCATCCTGGAAATGTCATTGAAACAACTACAATAAACAGTCGCAATAAAATTCACGAAACAAAAAAACACGGGAGACTCACCTAATTTGCAGGTTGACTTGATGACCAACAGGGATGCTGTGAACGTCACCGATACTGTCCACTCGCAAGCGACGACTTGCAGAGGCCATCAAATAGTGATACGGTTTTATCGAGATGAGGAGAGCAACTGCACGATGAGTGGAGTCCTTCAACAGCGCCAAGGTCTCAAGGCTCTGCGAGCCAGTCGTCAACACGCCATCGGACGTCAATGCCGCCGCATCCAAGGAGTCCTTTATGAAGGAAAGCCGAGCAAGTTGATTTTTGCGCTGAATCGCGGAACAGATTTTCACCCTCTTTTTTTTTTTTTACTTTACCTTTGGGAAGAATTGCACTTTCTCATTTGCAATTTTGTTCGATTGCAGCACCAGACGCGTATTCGGGGTTATGAAAATTGCTGCTCCAGGGCTGGAAGGTGGATGTGAAAGAAGATGATCCACGACTGTGATTTTTACCACTTCTTGAAGAACTCTGTTCATGTAGATCTATGAAAATAAGAAATGTAGAACAGTAAGTCATGATTTCGAGCCAGCGCGACGCACAAACAGAAAAATTACAGGATTTTTTTTTGTTTTCTAGTTGCGCATTAAAAAAGAATCTCAATTGTAAGGAAAAGCGCATATTTTGAAAGAAAAAAACTGCGCACAATGACAAGAAAATTACAGAACTTGTTAAAATCCTTTAAAAATTTTCAAAGACTTTCACGAACAAGAAAACTCCAAGTACACTTACCAAGAATAAATTAACTTTCCAAGAAAAACTGTAGCCAAGTTGACCGGCGAGATTATGACTGAACATGGAACACATGAACAAAGCGCAGTGGAATACGTACTTGGTTCGAATGGCGGTCATTCGATGCCACTAGAGACTTGACAGTGACACGGAGCTGAACTTCCCCCGGCGCGACGGCATGGACTCGAACAGCAAATCGATTCACATCGCCCACGTCGCGAATATTCGCATTCGACAAAGGACCACTCAGAACGACAGCAGCAGCACTTGGCACGACCGACCACTCGACCCGGAGCTCGGGATTCGACGCACCAAAAACCATCGGCGTCAGCTTGCTGAAATCCCGGTGCCCAATCACAAGTGCCGGCATTTCGGATCCTGCCAACAACAAAAGTCTTCATCAAACGACCAAAAAATGATCACCTCAATTAATACTGACCTAGTTCCAAGGTTTCGACAGGAACGTGAAGGAAAATTCCCGTCAAGTTTACAACGTGCACGTAAATTTCGTGAAATGAGTACACTGTCAACCTATCATCACTGGAACTCGCCGATCGGGTCGAAGTTGTTTCCATTCCATGAGACTCAGCTCGCAGCAAAGCTATTCCTAAACGATGCGCTTTGACTATTCCGGAATCCGTCACGGTTGCCACCGGAAGATTACTCCTGTCGTTTTTCTCCCGATGCACATCCTTGATAGAGAACTGAAGTGCACCTGCAGGGCTCGGTCCACCGGTTGCTTCAACCTACCGAAAAACAATGAACACTCGGTATAAACCATGAAAACACCCAGGTTTCTTAATTTCACTTACTTGTAAAATAGATCCTGGGACGAGGGTAATGTTTCTTGGCACCAACTTCAGAGCAGGGAAAACGTTGATGTTAACTGAATTGGACTTCAAATTGCCCGCTTCCAAAGCTAGTGTCGCTTGGCCAATTGCAAGACCATCGATCTTCAACAAAAATTCAGAAGAGTGCTTCTCCAAGGGAGAAATTTCCACTCTCAAGAAATTTCCGCTCAACAACGGTTTAAGCTTCAAAAATGAGAGAGATTCACCCTCAATCAAAAATCCTCGTCTGAAATATAAAACACCAAATTAAATTCGGGGTGTCCCTGGATTTCTTCAAATTTTCATTGAATTTATTTTGGTCAGGTTCAGCGCTGGGCATTGAATTTTACGCTTGGATACATCTTGAAAGAAATTTGAATCTGAGCCAAAACCTATCTGAAAAATAAAACCTATGCTTCAAGAAGGCAAAACTTACTTGTCGTAAATCGTGGCAGATGCAAGGACGGAATTGCCAACCTCCACTTTGGACACAGACTGCAATTCAATCCTTCCCACCCCGGACACTGAAACCACTGCCGATGACTCAGCAGGCAAACACAAGTCCACAATCTTAACTTCACAAGCGCCATCGCGGACTGGAGTTAAATCGATGACACGTAGCTGCTGATTCAGCTTCGCCACCAAATCTGAACATTGGGAAGTCACGTTGAAAACTCCAGAACCTCCACGAATTCCAATATTGGCGACGTTCATGGGGTGGTTAAAGATGGAAACTTTCGACGGCATCAATGACACCCTTTCGACGAGATTCAGAGCCAGTGCTGCCGTCATTGGGGCGTACTCCCGCCAGTGAACTTTCCCAACTGAGCTGTCTGATCTGTAGCCTGAAGACACACGATGCATTTCAGTCCCTAACTGAATTATTATTTTGCCAATTAATCAGCCACGACTCACTTTCAATTATGATTTGCACCGTCACTTGGCCAGGCGAACCACCAGGAATGAGAGAATTTTTCAAAACCCCAACCATCTTCTCCTCGCCCAAAGTTCCAGACTCGGTTCCAAGTTTCAATTGCTTCGAATTCGACGAGGCAGTCCAATGAATACCCAGCGAAGACACGGAAGTGAACTGTCTTCCTTGCGAATCCAGAACTCTTGCGATGAAATTCGTCGTCTCGGAACAAAATGCAGGAACCGTCGGAGGAGATACTTTGCCAGAAGAAGCCATCACTGGACATAAGCCCCTGGCGACGTTCGCTTGGTTTTGATCGATGCTCAGTTCAACCGATTTTGGAACTTCGCAAAATATTTTCACCGTGACGGAATCTTCCACGGGACTCGGCAACGATTTCGAAGGCAAATTCCCTGAAAAACAAAGAAAATGACGTTAAATTAATCGTATCAATAGAATGTATAATAAATCTCACCAACAACAAGCGTAATGGTAGTTTCCCCCAGATCTAAGCAGGCTAATTCAACACTGTAATCTCCCATCCCAATGTCAGTTGCCGATTTTTTGACAGCCAACAACGACTCATTGCCTGACGTCGCCTTCGCATAATGATAACCAGGATTTGCGACCCACGGATGAGGTCCTCCGACGAATTTCAAGTTGAACTTGGATGCAATTGCAAGCACAATTTCCTGATGGTCCTTCAACCGTAGTTTCTCAAAGAATCCGACGACTGTCGATGACTTCAATAGGGCGTTTTCTACTGTTCTTCCAGCAATCGATACAGTCGGGAACCCAACCACAGAACCTTCAATATCAATGAGGGAACATGCAGATCCGACGCTGGATTCCGAGGATCGCGGTTCACCACTAGTGAGAAAATTTAGAAGCGTACAAAATCAGATGATCATTCCTTTGGATGAATTTCTATTTTATTATTCAGGCATCTCAAAAATGTGTGAGCTTGAATTATGGTCAGATGTCAATAATTGCTTTTTTTTTTCGAGTTCAAGATTCAGGCAACGCCCGTCTGAAGTTGGAAAAAAATTCAACAAGACGATAAAAACAGGAAATTAATCGAAGGGTACTTCAGGGTATGCAATCGGCGGACATCCCAAATACTGTACCTGGTAAAATGTTCCGGATCTGAAGTAGTCACGTCAAGAGGGAAAAACTGGCACTGTGTGAAAGTGATCGCAGAAGACGTTATCTTCGTTGGATACAAGGCAACCGAAAGTTGAAGTTTCGAACCGATCACTGCTTCCCGAGGACCTCCGAGAATTTCCATTGCAACGGCAGGACCAAGTCGAATTTCAGCAGAATCTTTGTTGTTCGAATTTCTCAGCATAGTTACTTCAACAACGCCGTCGGATGCGGAGGAAGATATCTATAGAGACAAACGCATAACAAGGGTACATAGCTATACAGTGATTCCTGAAAAAAGATTTAGGCTTCAACGATCTGACTTAATCTAGCGAAATCGAATGGAAGAGCTTTTCACAGGAATTGAAAAAAAATAAAAGTGATGAAGTACAAGCAGATGTCCCGAATTCATTAACATTTTCCGCATTTGTTCTCAGTTTTTGATCACAAAGAAAATAGATCAGCAATAAGAAAAATTCATCACGCAGTGGAAAGTTCAGAATTTTCCACGTGTTTTAGACAGTCGCAGAGACGGAATCAGAGTTGCTTCAAAATGTGGGACTGAGGACTGCGAAGTAAAGTATACTTCATTCTACTTCAGCAATGAATGTCTGAAGGAAACACAATAAATTCGGAAGCACACAAAATGAAATTTGGACTGATTTCTCAAATTACAGTTCACTCATAAATTCTGAGGAATAATGCACAATTTAAACCATTTCCCAACATCCATTTCAAGTACAACATGGATTTTTTGGATCTTCATCTTGTGATTCCGAAACTTGAAAAGAAAAACAAACTTCGGAAGAAGAAAGAAATCGAGAGGCTGGAAAGCAATAAAATACCTTTGCTATTCCCCGTTCAGAAACAGCCAGTCGTGACCCGTTTCTTGCAATCCAGTTGTACTGTCCATCGCCACCAGTAGCTGCAAAAGCTATTTGATACACGTTTCCAGAAGACGAGTCGTGCGGAAGCATCACTTTCTTGGGCTTGATTTGAACCCTGGAGAAAACTTCGTACTTGGCAGTTCCCGTCACCTCTTCGTAATTTCCATTTGCCACCAAATTCTTCGTATTCAGAGTGGCAACGATTTCAGATGCACCTAAGGCATTCGCTTGAATAACAGAATACGTTCCATTGGAAGTGCGCGATAATACCTAAAAATTTTTAATATCAGTCTCGCTAATTCCCAAGATACATACAACGCTTCGAAAGTACACACCCGAAAATGATGTGGAAAATCCACGTCGACCTGAAGTCCTTCACTCGGATATATCAGTTGATCGTTCATCGAATAAACTTCAATAATAATTTCGTAAATTTCCCCGGCAACAAAGGCGAATGAGCCACTTTCAGGATAACTTTTCGGAACGGCGACAATAGAGATGTAGGCAGGCAAAACGACATGCAGAACAGACATTGTCGGGTGCATGGTTTCCGGGTACTTCATATTTCTATACCTAAAAAAAACACATTATCTTCATTTCAGATCATTAGGGGTACAACTTGACAAACTTACTTTAGAACGATTTCAGAGGATCCTAGTTTTTGAGCAGTCACAATTCCCAAATCCTCGTCCAGTACGCAAACAGACATGTTTGAGCTCTGGAAATGATACTGCGCAGAAGGCAAGGGCAAGACGTTGAACTGACCCCGTTTGATCTGCGACAGCTTGAGCTGAACGCGCGACTGTGGCACTAGGTAAAATATGCTCGGACTTAAGACAAGATTCGCAATGACTGATATTTTCACACTGACGGGTTCCACGTTTCTAAAAATTAGAAGCAGGTGAATGAGGACAAGTCGATTTCAATAAAAATCCAGAAACTCACTTGAAAACGCTGTCAGCAAGCTTTGCCTTCAGCACGGCAGATCCAACATGAAGAGCTTCCACCAATACCACATGACCTCTTGAACCGTGCTTCTCCATTTCTTGGATGTTCGCGTCGGGCGCTTCGTAGGGAGACTCAGCATACGTCAAAAAGCGTAAAACGCGTCCATAAGGAGAAGACTGAAAATGATCAGATTGGAGCTTGCATGAAAAGAACGATCAAATCAAGATTTCACCACTCACATCCGCAGAATGGTCAGCTTCGACACTCCATTCAAAGCTTAACGCATTGATCGATGAAAATTGATTCCCTTGATGGTCCAACGCGGTGATCTGTGAAGGAAGTAAATATCAAGCTTTTGAAATGAACAACAAATTGACACAACTCACCTCGAAAGCAACTGGGTTGTCGTCAAGATAAAGTTCCCGGGCGACAGTTTTGACGTGGATGGAGGCTATGTCCAGGACAACTGCCTGACATAGCAGCGTGAGTCCCGTCTCGGGATCTTTAGCTTCGATGGTCACCGTCGCGGGAGAAGCTTTTTTCGAAACTCCAACAACAAATGCCTTCGTCGAACATCCAGTTTGCTCACTCCGTACCTCAATTAAATCGGGGCGGGAGGAAGTCCATTTATAACACCCTCCTTCGATGACGTGGAGCTCCATTGAACTCGGAGTGCCAGTATCGACAGGGAGAAGTATGCGCGAAATACTCAACTTTCCGGCGCGACAAGCAAGCGGTAGAAGTACGAATACTACCATCGCTAAAAAACACACACTCCAACGTTTCATCGCCATACTGTCACCTGAAAAAAAAATAGACGAATCCAGCTCAAAAGCATCTTCATGCGTTTAACGCAACTAGAAACACTGCCGCTTTCGAGAAACAGTCCAACAACCAGTTCAGTTACCACCTCAAACTCCGGCGAACGAGCACAAGAAGTCAAGAAGTTGAATAATGCCGGTCGAAAGCTTTCAAGGAGACACATTGCCACAGTCGATTCTTGTGGGAGAACCATACGTACAGGTATTCATTTATCATAGATGTCGCACTTGACACGGAGTAATTTCGGGCGAGCATGGACCCTTCGAACAAATATGGCGGTACTGAACAGTAATATTGGCGAATATTCCATAGTTATCTCAACGAGAAATCTGGTCGAACGGGTCGCATAGCGCGCAAATAAACTAGAAAAAAATCTATGGAACTGGAATTGGCTTCCGGGGGCGAATAAGACAACAATAGAGAAGTGGTGCAAGAATTTTCGAAGAAGACTTTCTGCTGTTGATACGGGATTCTATCGTATGTGGCACTCCATTACGTGAACAACGATGGAATTTATTCTTGAACACGTAAATTTATTATCCTGATTGATACTTGATTTCAAAAAAGTGTGGCAACGTATCCAGGTGATCTGTGCTGATGCGAGTTTTCAAATTTCTGAGAGAGTCTGGTCAAGACTTCACTTCGCGATTTTAAATGAATATTAATGCGTGTTTTGTTCAATGTCTTTGTTCTCGGGTCTCCGGCAGTCATTAAAAGCTGAAGAATGCGGTACGTTGGAAACCCTCTCGGAAAATAAAAACGACGTGAATGCGGTTTTTCTTTTTTACCGTCGAGGAATCTTGAAGAAACTGCGGTAAAGTGTGTTACTTTCACGACTTGGTTCACAGGACTCTTACAACCGAATATCATGCTCGAATTTTACTAGAAGTACTGTATTGGAGGGTTTATTTGAAGAATTCGGATGTGTTGAACTCTTGGGGGTCTTTTTCTTTGTGCTTCAATCTATATACTGTAGTTACTTTTTTTCATTTTTTCGCGACGGATTCCGTTTTTTCCAAGACTTCGAGGCAGGGTTTTTTTTTTTCGATGAATAAATTAGTGTATTAAAGTTTGTACAACGGTGTTCTTGTGGCAAGCTGGGTCGCGTGTTGCAATTGGTCAACTTTTTTGAGGATTAAAGAGAAGAACGAATGACGTACGAGTAAGTGTGTATTCGGTAGCCCCGAAAGGTGCAACACCTAGTTGATGCTGCGTTGTTTTACATTTGGATGCGTCATACCGGATATGTATGTATTTTTTGGAATATACGGCGATGCTGAACTATTTTGTGGCTTTTTGCAGATATATGACGATTTGGTGTCGTTTTTATGTGTCACATATGTCGCGTAGCTGACATTCCTTTGATTCCGGCGCCTGCGCCGCGTCGTATTCCTTGGAAACTGACATGAACTCTTCGTATGTCTAGGAATGGCTGGAAAGGTGAGATATTTTTTCCTTCTTCGCCTGGCAAAGCCGTGAGTTTCCGATTGGATGTTCCGTGAATCTGGGATGAGTAGTAGCAGCGATATTTGTCTGGAAATTCTGTGTCGTCATGTCATGGCTCCAATAACGTCCGTTCGAATCGTGTCAGTGCATTGAAATAATGCAAATGATCGTGATTGTCCTGGTATCAAAGCTTTAATTACAGTAAATACTGACGATATATTTGAATGTGTTGCAGCAAAACGTTCAGGTGCGAATTCTTCTGGGTCACACGGTCAAGAAAAGAGCGTTCCCCAGTTCGGAAGGCTACACCCACGACTGGACTGTGTTCGTTCGCGGAGATGTGGATGTCAATCTATCTTGCTTTGTGGAGAAAGTGATATTCACCATTCATCCGAGTTTTCCTAGACCGAAACGAGGTAATTTATGTCATTTCCACAAATTTTCATTTGAATTGCTGCTGTACAGTATTGCATTAGTACGATTCATGTTGTAGGACGAGTCTTTGTCGATGTTGCTTGAATAAGCAAAACGAAGTCTTCAATTCTCGTGATTGTTTCGTATCGTTGATGGAATTTAAAAATATAATAAGCGTTTTGCGCAAATTTGAAAGCTAAGACGCATTATAATTTTTCATCTCAATTAAGACGTACTGGCACTTGCTTTACAAGAGTTTTCAATGTTACAGAATTGTTTTTTCACTTTTTTGCATGAAATAGAATAGAACGACGTCAATAAGAACATTGTAATTATCAATAAATATGATGCGTTGCGATGTTGAAATTCAAATAAAGTTCCATTCGAATTTTTAAATGCAATTTTTCGTGTTAACCATGTCATGACCCGGAAAAGAAGCCGCATCACCTCGGTATAAACCATTTCGGAATGCCCAGATTTCTTTTTACGTTCGCACTTGAAACTAAATTTTTTATGTCACATTTTTGCTCAGATTGTTTGTAGAATTCCTTCTCAAGTGGCATAAGGGCATTCATTTCGAGGAATTGGCGCCCTTCGTCGACCGCAAAGTGAATTAGCATTTTGTATATGAACCGGGAACGTTGTAGATTCTGATACGAGTTCTCAGTTTCAAAGTCGAAATGAGCAAAATCGGTCTTGAATTTGTGTTCGGGTGTTATTTCAACTAACAATTTAAAAAATGTACATTTTTAATCTATCGATTCTCTTGTCTAACTTTATTTATTTTTTATTTTTTTTACCAAGTACCAATTCGTGTATGCATGTTTCTTCTTTTCCAGTTGTGAAAGAGCCTCCGTATGAGTTGTCGGAGAGTGGCTACGCCGGGTTCCTGCTCAAGATCGAGCTCGTTTTCAAGACCAGCCTCGAACCGAGAAGCGCCAAATTCGACCTTGATCTGTTCTTCAACAGCGACCCTTCGATGGATGCCAATTCGATCCGTCCCGAAAAGCTTACGTTTCAGAAACCGGGAGAGGACTTCAAACGAAAACTACTGCCAGGCGGGGGCGTGAGTTATTTTTATTTTAGCCGCTTTCGCGTTTTCAGTACATTACAGTACTGCGGTTGGCCTGATATTTTAGTTATAAAATTTAACATTTAGTGCTTGTGATTTCTTTTCAATTTTCTGTTTTTCGTGCTATATCATTTCTCTTTTTTGGCCCAGAAGTCGGATTTTATCTTTCAAGAATTATTTTTCTTTCGACTTCAATGCATGATCTTGTTTTTTTTTAGGTACACGGAAGCCAAGGAAGCAGTCATGTACCTGGATATGTTTTTGCTGATGTCTGTGGCGCACAGCTTCATTTAAGTCAGCAGTACAAGAATCATCATAGTAACCCATCTATACTGCAAGCAATTTCTTTCATTCATAGAAATCATGATGTTGTGGTCTTGCGAATAATTCTGTGTGCATATTTGTGAGTGTCTCATGTGTGCAATTCGTATGTATGGAGATTCTTCTCGACCAATGATATAACTGTGAGTATAACCCGCTGGTTATTGATTGGAAGATGAGAATAAAAACGCTTTGAGCGGGAGGGGTCAGAGGGATGGTAGGGTTGATGTAACAAAACTCACTCATATCACACACCGAACACTTGATATGAAGTGTGTCTGTCTTCATATGAAGATACACACTCTTCATGTAATGATGCGCATCATAATATCATATCCTACCCATAGAATATATGAAGTGGCGTACACAAACGCAAACTCATCATTCGAAGTAACCGACATAAATGCATGATTCGAATAAATCATACACATACATGTAAGGATAAACTGTAACATAACATTTACACCACCTTATGACATAAGGACACAAAAAAACTCCATAACACACAGTTATATTCACATTTATACTTATTAAGACATAAGGACACACACACCAGCACATCTATGGTACAAGATCAAGTACTAAAATCCATCGTAAGTAGAAATATACATGTGTTCAACCAATATGCTTGAATGTACACTCACAAACCAGTATTATTTAAATTAGAGTATGATGAAATTCTGATCAGGTAAATTGGAAAAATGCAAGTTTCTCAACTGATATGTACACAGACAAATTATAAAGGCCTTAGCATAACGTATGAAAATATAAATTGATTCGAAGATACATTTAAACTTGACCTATAAAATCATACATATGTAAAAGGAACTTTATTGTGTGAAGAAAAGTTGCAGAAAAATACAAACATACTTGAGCACATTTGTAATGCGCATTTGATGATGCATGCATGTGTCATCAAATGCGCATTACGAATTTATACAAATGAACGTGAACATATTTCTCCTTTGAACACGTACACAGATGTCATTTATCACCCAATTCTAAAATATCTCATTGCAAGAAGGAATATGAAATATAAACAAACGTATCATTTAAAGACAGATATTAAATTATGCACATTAACTTCGATAATATAATAAGCATGAAAACAAGAAACCTCAATTGTACCCACTATCAAAGTCATGCTTATATATTCGCGATCATATAAAAGGACGTACAGTATAAGCATTCAGAAATATAAATATGTAT
Organism: Notodromas monacha; assembly: GCA_905338405.1. Taxonomy (NCBI): domain Eukaryota; kingdom Metazoa; phylum Arthropoda; class Ostracoda; order Podocopida; family Cyprididae; genus Notodromas; species Notodromas monacha. The sequence continues at coordinate 53,010 of CAJPEX010000458.1, forward strand.
CATACAGTGTAACCCAAAATGTCCATTATATACTATAATCAAAATCTAGTTAACACAAATGAATTGAATAATAGAACATATATAATTATATACTGTATTTCGCTTGTTTGTGAATCAGATGTAAAATTAAATACTGTACTCATCGCAAATCATATATGAATGGTAACATTTGTCTCGCAAAGTGAAAAATGATACGTGATATGCCTGGGCTTTAAAGTATAAAGCACTGTATATAAAATGTCATTATAAATCAACGTGTTCAACAATTTACGTTACTATGAGAAATGTTATGAACCATACTTATTTAATGTTGACGAATATATTCCATTATGTCTGTATTGAATATGTATGCTCCACATGCTGCTTAAGATTGAAAATCCGGAACTTCATATAAGTTATACATTGATAAACGTTGCATACCTGTTCACATCAAGTGATGTGTTTCTTGAAAGATTGTACCAACATTCAAATTATTCCTCATTTTACCTGAAGTTCTCAAGAAAATATGTGACAATAGGATATAGGGATAATCTGCAAACTACTGTCACACGCTTCCTTTTTTACCCACCATATTTGTGAGAGAAGTGTAGTATTGTTACATGGCACGGAAATTGTGTATACAGTATTTCGTTACAAATAGTACATGTTGCATAAGGCGGACGTAGCTTCAAAAATTTGTAAGGTAAAAATTGAATATTGGTGTCGCGAATTACATGTTGCATCATTTAGGTGTGCGATGAAGTACTGTATTTCGAATTTCTCAGGTTTTACGCAGAGGCATTACTTCGGCACTCCAGGATTTTAAATTATATGAATGTTCAATATAGAAACACGGGAAATACGCGTTTCTGTGAAAGGTTAATGGGAAGGTACAGTCACGTAAATTCCTTTTGATTAGCATTTGGTGATTCTGACGTTTTAATATTTGAAAATGTTCAATCCGAATTTTCACCATGAAACGGAAGTTCGAGTGCTGAATAACTTCATGCCGGAAGAATGACCAGCGACACTATTAACTGTTTGATATTGCAATGTGTAACTTAGAAAATTCAATATGGATAACTTTGAGTTAGTATATTAAGTGTGAGTTGACCATTAAAGTTCTAGAAATATAACTTATTATTGCCTCCGTGCTGAGCGTGAAAAAAACCATTGAATAGAAAGTACTTAGCTCGAAGTAACCCATTTTCATAATTTGATCCTTTCATTGTGAGGATTATACAAGTAGCGTGAGACAATTTATACCTTCCTGAAGTAAATGTGAAAGTTAATTTTAATATGAACCAGTGGAAGTTTACAAAGCACCATTGCGACAGTGTAACATACGTTTGTAAACAAAACTTCGCGAAAATCGATGGATAAAAGAGCACGTGCGTAAATTGTAAATAATTGCCACACGGTACTTTCCTTGGAAAAAAGTAGAGCTGTTCATTTTCTGCCCTCTGCAATTTCGACTAGAAACCACTCTTCCATATCGCGAAAGATTATAGGAAAAACAAAGGCGAGACTCTGGCATCACAATAATCCCCACCAGCACATAAAACTGAATTCACACGAAATCGGAATCATGAAAGAAAGAAACGTGCGATATCGTGAGGAACAATTCTTGAACTAGTTTTGTTTTTCTTGAAATAGCTGCCAGCAGAGGGCCTTGTCGTCGTCGTCGTCGACCTTGAAATTATCGCCGTCGTCACCACTCGTGGTGTGTCGTCGACAAGCCGAGTCACGAGGATGAAATCCCGTCAGCTTCGCATCCATCACGTGACGACACCTTTATTCGGGGTCAAACCCTATGAAGTGAAGCAATCCCAATTCTTAACCGCATTTCTCCACAGTGTGTCGAGCATGCATTCTCATCTTCATCAAACACGACCAAAATAGCTGCTCTATATACACATGCAGCATCAAACAAGGCAAGACCAGCAATTTAAAATTATAAGCGTCAAACATGTGTTCCTCACCGATGCGCAGCTTGGCGTATTCATCCGGAATAAAACTTATGATGGAGTCTGGAACGACGAGGATGACTAGATAGTTTGACTAGATTCGGCCTTTGCCTTCTGTCGGCAACGGCTACCTGCAGAAAACGAACGAAGAAAAAAATTGAAAACGACGGAATTATATTCTACGTACAGCCGAGGACGAGGACCTACTGACGTTGATTATTTCGTATTAGTGAGAAATGAAGCTGATGCTTAAGATCGTTTAAAATTGGCTGCGCTTGTGACGACGACAACAAATAAATTCAAAATACTGTATCGTAAACTCGACAGCAGTAATAATCACCAACGTGGAATTTTCGCAGCCAAAAAACGAGTTGTGAGGATAATTTATGTACTGTACTGTACTGTGATCTATATGTAACTCACCAGAACGTTCATCGCTGATTTCGTCCCAGCAAGAAGACGATCAAATGACTAGACCATGCGACTAGATCCGTTTGCTGAATGAACTCCGACTAGAGGTGCCATCTCTGAACTGTACACTGGCAATATATGACTAGGACAGTGTTTCTTCTTGACTAGTCCACGAATAAAAATCCACTCGACTAGTTCCAATAACTCTTGCACTCGACGAAATCGCCTCTCTTATTCCCAGCAGCTTCCATACACCCCACCCTTTCAGCACGGATCCACTCATTGCGTAGTACTTTATATGACTAGACGTGTCGCCACTCAAACATATGACTAGATTAAGCCTTCTCAACATCCAGAGAAGGTGACTAGGAATTTCTTTTGCGACTAGATGCTAGGAATGACTAGAACTGAAGCCGGACCAGCAGGATGAGAAATATATAACTGCACAAAGAAATTTAAATGCCGAGGGAGAGAGATGAAGATAAAAGATGGGAATATATAGCTTGATGACTAATATAATATAGGTGGTGACTAGAAATGTTATGGTTTATCCTGATGAAGTCGACTAGTTGGAATCCGTAGAAATGAGATCAAGCATATGGACTTTCCGTGCCCAGACACACGGAGTCCGAGCGTTGCAACGAGATCGACTGCGAGCAGCAGAGATTCAAAAATAAATACAACACTTGTACAAAAGAGTGACTTATTTACGCTGTACTGTACACTGCACAAACATACAAAAAAAACACTTTCCCTAATTTCCTACAACAGTGGATGATGGTATATACTGTATATCCGCACTTGTAAGGTGGGGGGGGGGGGGGGGGGGGGGGGGGGGGGGGGGAGACAGGCAGCAGGCGGGGGAATCGAGCAGGCGACTCGTGAGGCTGTGACTAGATGCCGACCCACAGCCGAGTGACGAGAACGCGGCTCGAGTCGCGCGCTTTTTCCCTCGCGCTGGCTGCGGATGCTGATGGCATGGACAAGCATGGCTTATTCCACTGTATGCTGCATAATGATTGATAACCAAGCAGGCCCGCGCAAGTCTTCTGCTACTGCATCAAACCGTGGAAGTACGTAGCTTGAGCTTCATGACAAGTACAGTAATCGAATCGGACGTATGTGTGACGAAATTGAACAACGCATTGTCTCAATGTAATATTTTAGCTAGACTGTACAAGGAAAAAAAAAAAAGAAGACTGTAACTCTCACCAAGTCTAGTTCCTTTTAACCCTCGAGCAGTTATGTCAGATTTTTTCAAAACTGTATTTTGACTTTCTTGCGTGATTTAGAAAAAAGCGACTGTCTGTTGAGGGCAGAGTCAGAAAAAATTTTATTTTTGGCAATTGCACAGAAACATTTTGATAAAGAAAATACATCCTCAAGACTAAGATTGAAGTTTGATTCCTGTTTAAAGATTAAATAGGAAAAAAAACAAAATGGAAAATTAAAAGTGCCTTCTTATACATTGTGAAAAAACATGACTTTTCCCCAGTCCACTTGCTTGGGCTTTTTTAACTTTCAGAGAAGTTGAAACACAGCACTACATACAAGAGAATCTATACTTCACCTGACGATGATGGAAAATAACCCTTTATACTGTACTATGAAAGGGTTCACTGGGTCATTTCAGCTCTGGTAATTTACCAAGTGGCTAACAAATCATAGGTATGTGGTTCCTGCCCTAGCTTACAAAGATTTCTGTGGACAGAAACATAGTTTCACCGAAAAGAAAAAAGAAAAAAACCGATTGTCCCAATACAGCTGAGGAACATTATTGCAGCAATCAAACTTTATGCTGGAGCAAATTGTGTTTCTTATCTGATAGGACCCAACAGTATAATGCACTCACACAATACATGTCACTTCATAGCAGTGTTAACCTGTAACCAGATTGTTCTTCTGCAGGGTAATGTTTGTACATTCCACCAAATCCATATAATTAAACAAAGATATCGCATTTACTCAAGTAAGACGACATTTACCTTCGTTTTTTGGCAACATATTTTCTCAAAAAGGTATCTCCAGCTACATAAGAATTTAAGACACGCATCCCAATTTTACATGGTTGAAATTTGATTTTGTTATTAGCCCAATTCGACTTCCTGATTTTGAATGGGTCTTTCTTGAGGCAAACTTTAAAAATACGAGTATGGCCTATTCCATGAACTTTCCAGTGCAGGTACTGTACTGTACATCATACAACTCATGAAACTTATTGAAGACTCCCAGGGTTTGGAACAGTATGCTGAACTGTACCCCCAGCAGCATGGTATAAGGTCGAACGCGTTGTTCTGATTTGCTGGCCACAAAGGTGCCCTGTTGTCTGATCTCCCCCCCCCCCCCCCCCCCCCCCCCCCCCCCCCCAAAGGTGCCCTGTTGTCTGTCCCCCCCCCCCCCCCCAACACCCCATGGGGTAAAAAAAAAGGAAAAAAGGGGGGTTCAGAATGCCGACCAGATGCCCCCAGCAGCGACAGACAAACCAAGCAGCAGCAGCAGCAGATGGCTCATCCTCATCAGGAAAATCTCCCCAACCCTGACAGGCATTATCAGCATTCCCTGCTTTATTTTTTATTTTTTTTTTACTTTTCTAAACCTGGAGATAGCGAGAGAAAGAGAAAAGGCAAGAGATTGTTAGCGCAGTCACAATTCGGGGTACAACAGCACGGCACTTCTGTTCCGCGGACACTTGAGTTCTGGTCATCATAAGAGAATCAGCGAAGTTTGATTTCTATATATCTTACGCCGAAAAAGATGACTGGTAAAATTCTTGAAACAATATTTTGAAATTTCAAGTTCCAATAGAAAGTATTTATTCAAACGGAAGCACTTAACTTTAATTACGTACAACACTTGATTTTATGAATGCGATAAGTCATATCTTTGTATCATATTCCACAAATGCTAATATAAGGCAGGTGTGATGACAATTTCAGCATCAGTTGTCAAAAAGAAAAAAAAAAACGATTCTGCTGCAGAGGGTCTGCGGCCAAAAATACTGCTTCAAAGAAAAATGACGACGAGGGTGGGCGACAATCCTATCATAGGTCATCACATTGTTGCGAGTTCAGTGACAAGAGTGACCCCTATTATCAGTGGTTTCTATTCGGTCGGGCACACCTTTTTTTCGGGCAAAAATAACATCATTTTTCCTGCATTCGCCAACAAATTATCGGGTTTCTATTCAAAGCACCAGCACTGCTGTACCCGTTTCGCGGAATAGAAACAGATAATTTTCAAAACATGGTCGTCCCTATATCCCAGGAAAGTTTCAGTCACGAGTAAGAGATAGAGAGAACGAGGTGAGTTCAAAAGTTTTGTCAAACGCCGCGGTATCGAAATCTTGAAATGATTTATTGGCGTTTTCAATTTTTCAAAATGAATTCTTGATCAACTGAATTGCCTTCAGTCTACTTACTTCATTTTGATGCTATATAAAGTACTTTTGTTTCAACTTTGACCAATGTCTCGCATGAACTTCCGAGATCCAGACACTTTTCCCTAGTCACACTATGGTAAGGTTTACTTATAGACCAAACTTTTAGCAACAGTACTTTTGAATTAATTTGTAAATAATTTTTGAAATACTGTAATTGAGATTCAAGTGAAAACATGATTACATTTGATTAATGAATTAAACTTCACCCCATTAAGGCCACGACGGCAACTATATCACGAAAAAAGTACTGTATTTCGATAAAACTGACGAGTGAGAGTGATAATTCAATTTGAAAAAAATACTTCTGAATGTTGAAGAATCCATTTGGACTGGAATAACATTTTAGGTTTAGAGCTTTCAAAGTGGCTTTTTCATCATCTTGGTTATCATGGTAATTAGGAATCAAAAACATGAAATTGGCGAGCTTTTCAAATTGTACTTTGAAAATTTAACGGTATTTTATATTTTTTTAAAGTTCTGTACACCTACATATTTTTCTTTGAAAATCGTCCCTCAATTTCCCGGGTCACAACTTTTATTTTAGTTGTGGAGCAGCATCCCAAAAATGTATTCTAAAAAAGCGACGTAAAGATGTGCAAAATACGCAGGTTTATTTGCTAGTACTGTACTAGCTGTGCAAAAATATGAACCTTGATCCCGTATGAAGATGCATACAACTTCCAAAATGTGTTTTTTTCTCTCACTGGCAATTAACCTGAATGGGCTGGTAACTTGTGTAAGTGCAATAGGGGGGTATGTCACAGCATAACTAACTGTGCTTCATTGGCATACATTTGTCCATATATAGCATAATGTGCAGTAAAGTACGGTACAGTACTGTACTGTGCTTTCATTCCGTCCAAAAAGCCGTGGATGATGACTTACGTACAGTATTGGAGTAACTTCAGTGTATAAGACGAAGCTTTTGAATACCAACCCCGATCGATGGATGCAAGATTCCACGCCAGCACACGACACGACAGCGACAGATATGAGCAGGGGACTTGTGCTGTCGATCCTCGAAGGTTAATGCTGTACGGGATTCAGAAAATAAACAGCAGCCGCCGCCGGACTGTCAGTCGATCGACTCCCGTATTGGCAAGCAGCCCCAAACACGGAAGCGGAACAAGTTGCTACTGCTGGGAGAAAAACAAGTGCCCGAGGGTTATTTGCTCATCTCCAATTCCGCGTGTGGGTCAACTGACTGGCCTCGTGACCCACTCGACAACCATCGATATATCACGCATTTCCTTTTTTAAATAAACATTATTCCCCTTTGTATTCCGATAACTTTTTTTTTTTTTTAAAGAAGCTATGCTGAATGGGTGGGGGAGAAAAGAATTCCCACTGGAATGCTGCAGTTTAGAGTATTTCCCAACATTTTTAAAAAAATGCGTTTTGCAAAAAGAAATAAAACACATATTGATAACCACGAGGAAATCTGCACATCACGCAGAAACAAACACATGGGAATTATGTATATTTTCTCTCTCGTCCTTTTCTCATCCACCTCATTCATAATTTCTGTTTTTTCCCCCCGGTATTATGCTTGGATTTCGGGCCAAAAACATGCATTGTTAACCGGACAGACCACAGGGAAACCGGAAACAACGGGGAAATAAGACGGTTCCCACTATACTACGAATTTCCCACGAGGAGGATCGATTTATCTGTTGTACCGGTGCATGTGCGAAAAATACTAAATTTTGCACACAATGTGCTTGCATATGGTGCTGACCCCGTTCATGCGCCTGTTTTCCTCGCTTATTGTGGTCCAATAATTTCCCACGACGACCAGCATGAATGAGAATGCCCTTTTTCACTATACAGTACACGTCGATCAGCTACGTACAATACAGTATATACACGCTATAGCATACAGCAGCCAGCTTTCATAAATATATTTTCACTTATTTCGCAATTTCCAGAGGAAAAACATGTCCATCAATTTCCGCGTTGATCATTATAGACTGAGGCATGAACCGTAAAATGACGTCCCCAATTTTAAAACGAAAGAAGACATTTTCCGTTTTGCTGCTGCGATTTCTTTGACTGCTGCTTCTGCCGCGTGTGGAACCTTGCAAGATAACAGTAACAGCAAAAAAATAAAATGCAACACCTACCCAATGTTATCTTGTCTTGAATGAAATTAAAAATGATCGTCTATATATATCTACATGTACAGCAGAGGCCTTGGCTTTATGAAAGACCACGTCACCATCACATGGACTAACAGACATCCACGGAAGTCGATTGGATTTGGAAGAAAAAAAAGCCGAGAAAAATATAAATTCCAGAGACACAAAACAGAGCGAGAGTGACTGGATAATCGAAAAGTAACAGCGTACATGCAGTACTGCATATGATTGGAACTTATTGAGTAGCGCAGGATGATTCGTAATGAATCGGTCGTTGTATCAAAGAAAACACAAAAAAGTCAAACCACCGAAATGGCGAGATGAACCATGACCCGATATGAGTCAAACGGTTCAGGTTATTATTATTATCATTATTATTACCTTTTGCCTGCATCAGAGGCTATCGAAAGAGTTGCACGGATAAGCTCTGTTCTTCCAGCGTACATCAGTCATCATCGTCGTATATATGCAGCAGGTGACAGCACACGACATTTGCAAGGCATATAGATCCAAATCTCTCTCACACACACACGAGCTTTATTCCCTGCATCCTGCCAGTATATATATATACAGTACAGTATAGGCATCATTCCAAACTTAGTCCATCACCTGCGCGACTTTTGCATCCACGTGAAGATACAGTGCAGTGAGAGAGAGAGAGAGAAAATAACTTGATTCGTGTACAAAGACCGCGCCGATGAGAAGGGGAGAGGGATATAAATGTTACCCCAAAAATATTTAAAAAAAAATAAAAAGTTGCGTAATAAGCGTAAGTCAATTAGAATGCCAGCAGCAGCTGAAAACTGCGGAACTACTACAGCACAGGACAGGACAGGACAGGGACAGGTGGTGGTGCTGGTTCGAGTTGCAGAGCTATACAGGGAGCCAACGTGAAGCAGAGCACGTGCCACATGATAACCCGCATCACCCATGTTCCCTTTACATCAGCACTGTACAGTATTGCACTTGTATTTCACTTTATTGCTGCTGCTGCTGGGGAAGATGGGACTGACTCCACTTTCCAGCATAGCAGCTGCGTGCAGCACCTTTTAAAGTCGATCGAAAAAGCGGGTTCCAATGCTGGAGTATTCATCAGTACTGTTACTGTTTGTATCAAACTGAAATCAAGAAAGCGTAGAAAAAAATTTAAAGTACCAGACCTTATTGCTTTCTCGAATGTCAAGAGAATGTCGCCAAATTTCCCGAAAGGAATTCTATTCAGATCCAAGAAGAAAAAATGCAAACCCAGCTAATTGAACAAATAGAGGCGTACAGGAATTTGTCCCAGGACTAATTAACCGCAAACAAGATTTCAGCGAATCGGATCCCGGGGCCCAGGCTTTATAATTATCATATAAATGAAAACATCACTCAGAAATTACCACAGCAGGTCTGGAGAGACGATTGAATTATTCAGGGTATCGAGGATTAGCACTCACCATAAGTCACCAGCAATTAATCGCATCAAAATGTCAAAGAACAATAACATTCAGCACTCATTTTTCAAATTATGCGAGGAATGTGATGTAAGCATTGTCCCAGTCGATGAAACTCTTCATCATGACAAATCATTTTTTCAACTCCAATCCAGCAAGAAATTGCGGAAATGAATCACTCGAACTGAAAATATCCCTCTCAATAATTTCTCGTTTGCCTTCCCTTCCCAAACCCTTGTTTGTACAAGGTTTAAAAAAAAAGTAAAAAAAATATACTACTGTATTTACTATTTGTCAAATTGTATATAGACAGTTCTGATTGTTCTAGCATGCCTGCGGGCGTAATCTCATATTTGATCACTCTTAATAATAATAATAATAATAATGTGTCAGGTAAAAACTCTCGTTCCTATAATACTAAACATTGGATCTTTGCGAAGCAAATCCGGGATGAGATGAAAAATTCCCAAGTTTGCCATGTTCATCGATGAAACGTGCTGTTTCTTGTCGGCTCGGCGCAACTTATTGGCACATATGTAACGCGTCAAGTCGGGCGTTTCACCCCCCAACACCAAGAGAGAGTGGAATGCAAAAGTGAACCAAGTGAAAAGAAGGAATATATAAATAAATAAATAAATAGATGATAGTCACTATATGGGGAAGGAGAGAAATAAAAGAAAAGAATCGTGACCCCCCCGCTCCGCGCTAAAACCGGCAGCTGTGTGTGCCCTGGGGGGGGGGGGGGGTTTGTTCCGGAACACAAAGCAGCACAGAGCCGACGTCACCCGGGTGCACACTCGAAAACAAGGTAAAAATAAAACCGGGAGGTGGGGAAGCTATAAATCCGGACCCACTTTAGCTCCGTATCCTGAACCCACACGTGAAACCCCATCCATATACAGTACAGTATATGCCTCAGGAAGTATAAAGCGTTGCCAATATTCATTTCGAGGTAAACTTTTATGGAAACGAAATTGCTGACTTGAAATACTGTATTAATGAGATCATCAAACATTTTCTAGGTGGAATAACATTCTGTCATACTCTTGATTTAAAGGTCCACGACATACTTCGATTGATGAACAATATCAATTTTTTAGAGGATGAATTTCTCAATGCACATCATGAAGTAGTCAATTTTTGGATTTTATTTTTTTTACAAGATTCTGTGCAATGTTCGCACTTGTAAAAATCTTTTTCAAATAAGAAGGAATTTTTCCTTTGCGTTTAGGCCTTCAGGATTTCAAAGCCTAATCAAAAGGAAACAAATTCTGCTTAAATTGTAGAAAAAAAGCATGGTTGAATCACGCTTAGCGTTTGATGTACAGTATTGAATGTCTATTTTTTTTCTGTAAAAAAAAAGAGTAAGCAGCTCCACAGACAGAAATGAGGATTGGCAACCTTGGATCCACGACGGCAACAATAAAGTCCACGCGCATTTCCCAGTAATTGTGCCGGATTTCCGATCCCTGCCTATTTGCTGGTCTTTCTGGATCCCGAAAAACTTTTTCCCCCCGCTGCAGGACTTCCCGTTATTCTTCACTTGTTTCCCTCATACTGTAGTGTAGTGTATATAGTGGATCCATAGAAATTCGGGAAGAGGAAACAAAGGAATTCACGCGCCCCAAATGGCCGCGAATCGAGCGGGATTTCAGTGAGCTTCATGGTGCAGATTACTTTTATTTATTTTATTTTATTTTATTTTGTTTGCACGCAGCCAGGTGTTCGCGCCTGTACATATATATCCGAGGATGGATTGAAAATTCAAGTTGCATTTGTCAAGTTTTTTTGTGTGTGTGTGTGTGTGTGGCTGAATTCGCTGTTCCCGTTCAAAGTTAATGCTCTTCGTCTGATGGGTTCAGAAGGTCGGCGGCACTCCTTCCTGAATTTGTGTGTGTGTGTCAAAATCATCATTTGGCCATGATTGCGAAGGATTATCGGAATTTCAGATTTACTCACTGTAATAATTTGAAAATTTTGTCATCTGCCTTCGAAATGATGTTGATTGAAGAAGTCGACGAGAAGAATGAAACAGGTTCCTTCACGAACTCACAACCGGGACATTCAACATGATACATTTCGATAAAAAACCAAGACCATCCATGTTCTTATCTTTTTCCTAATAAAAAAGGAAAGTACAGCTGTTCCCATAAAATAGATTCAATGAAAAGCTATGCTGAAATATTCACCACAAAATCTTAGAATGATTGCAATGAAATTGTCTTATAATCGCCCTCATTTTTTTTTTTAAAGCTGTCATATTTTTTGGGATATGGTATGCAATGGATTGAAACCCGTCGTTTCGCCTGTTTTTTTTCTCTCTCTCTCTCTTCCGAATAGTCGAATGAATTAATGTGAAATATAATCGCTCTCGCTGAGATCATGCAATGTTTATTTGTAAGAATAAAAGTCTCTGGCTGCGGTTAGTCAGCAAATCATGATGAGACAATGCTTGCATTGCAAAATAAATACAGAAATAAAGAAATACGACTAGAAAAAAAAAGCGCGCCACGGGGATAATCGAGGAGAAAAGAAAAAGCCAGGCAGCAGCTGATGTAAGGAACACCTGGCTGAGATTGTTGCTGCTGACTGCATAATAATGGCATAACATACCAGGACCCCCCCCCCCTCCCCTCCCTTCCTATATATGCCTTTGCTGAATGGCTTTCGTGTCAAAATCATGATGCCCATTGCTGATGCCGGCAGGAGGCTGGTCGAATGCTGTGCAAATCCTCTGCGCTGAGCTGCCTTACGTACATCTTGCCAATAATGAATCTCATTATTTGCCGGCACCAAAATTAAAAAAATTACTTTACCTGTTTTAATTTCAATACTTTATTTTTTATTGTCCAGGTTTTTTTTAATCAAATGTTGTAATGCTCAGATATTTGTGCTTTTGATGCACAACAATCGATGCGAAATTCAAGCAATGTTCGTGTCCAACATTGATTGAGCACCGAAAAAAAAACCCGGGATGCCTGGATTATTTTTGGCTTTAAATGAAGCACCTTCCTGCTATATATCCCTGGTTTTGAGCAAGGTGAGAAACATCTGCGCCTGCAATCAATTCTCCTCGGTTGGTCCAAGGGGGCGTACAACAAGTTTCTGTCCATTCGAAAAGCCAGATTCGACTTTCAAATTTAATTTCAAGTCTATTTGTTGAAACAATATTGCCGGAATCTGTTGAAATTGACTTTGAATGTGGCGCATGGAATCACTTGATGCAAAAGAAAAGTATTCCCAAATTTTTACAAAATTATTGCAGATTTGAAGTGCTTATGGAAAGATATCCATCGAGATTCAAAAAGCACCAGCAGAATTCTTATATAGGTAGTACAGTATTGCAGCGCGTATAGTTGCAGTTGCATTTTATCATGAAAGACATTGCATGGCCTTTAGAAGGAAAAAAAAAACAGGACCATTCGTCCCATTTGGATGATCACATAAGACTCTTACTTTTCCGACAGGTTTCGGTAAAAATAAAAAAATAAAAAGTGACACACACGCAACACAGTCAGCAAATAAATTCACCAAAAAGTGCTTGATAAAACGTTTTTCAAAGACAATAAAAATACTTTGAATCCCATTTCATGTAGCACAAATGATTCTTTGTTGTCAAACAAAACTATCCACATAATTCCACAGAACTCTCTCAAATGTGCCAAATGTTGCTACTTTAATTTTTGATTTCACAACCACATGAGAGAACAGGAGCAGATGAAATAACCAGAGGGGTGTGCTTCACTGTCATTTCAACTTCCCATTATTGATACCCTTTTCAACCTAAAACAATTGATCGTTCATTTTAGAAAATGAGAACCTACTTTCAAAGTACAGTAATTTCTAGGACACCTTGTATTTTTTATTTTTATTTTTTTGTGCTGGCAGTGAGTCATTCATCGGCCAATCATCCATCGCAGCGGAAAAATGTACTGTAGTGTTACAACGAAACGAGCAGATACAGTAAAACAAAACAAATAATGCCGACCAATTCCAAAACTAAAAGCCCTTTTTCTAAATGAACGGAAAGTTACCTTGGGTCAGCGCATGAACCCTGATGTCCTGGCTAATGAATTGACGCGGCGAATACGTGTCCGGCAGTACGTCGGGATATGTTGATCCTTCCTTGATAATGAAACCCCAGCAGGCCGGCAGCTAGGACATCCGCGAGGAAGTGCGAGGAAGTGCGGAAAAGGGGGTTCCGGAGGGGGTTTCACGCGAGGGGGGAACGGAAGCAGAATAGTAGGTCGTGGACCGTAACCCCGGATGACACCGAGTGAGCGTCGACGACCGAGGAGGGGGCGAACCACGTACCCCCCGACGAATGGCGCGTGCGCAACACGCACCTGGCCAACAACCAACAATACGAAACGCGTCTCTCTCTAAAGTTCTCGTACAGTATGAGAAATCATCTCGATGAGATGATATCCTTTCGATGGACACGATGCGACTTATTTGGAGATTCCCTGGCTCAAACTTTCTTCTTCTTATTTTTTTTTTTTTTTTTTTTGCAACCGCAAGATGTTTGTCATCTTTCGTCGATCGATTATAAAGAAAAACAGCAATGAGAATTCATTCGAATTACAGTGATTATGAGATTACTTTTTGTACTATAAATAGCTGGAAACAAGCTGTTCTTTGTGTGCAACCCACCGGCCGCTATGGCTTTAGTGTAGAAAAGGTGTCGAAGTGGTGCAGACGAGAGGCGAGGCGCGGGGCTTTTGCTGGTATAAGGGGGGGGGGTGCATGATGTGTTAAAAAATCAGGCTTTTTTTTTTTTTTTTGTTTGCCGACCAGGATTATTTTCAAGAGGGACATTATGATCTCCTGACGGCAGCTGCTGCTTTTTCACCCACGTGTTTCAATTTTTACCTCTGGCGATGTAAATTTCGAGAGATCAATATCAACTATATATCTCGAATGTTTACCACATCGCTGTTTTCTCTCTCTTTTTTTCTGAACGATGGGGTTGGAACCTGTGAAGCATGGCTTTTAATTCCTTACATAAAAAAAAACACAGAGAAAAGATCTCGCATGTCAATTTTTCATAATTCGCAGTAGTGTCATACAGTAATACTGTAACATGCACAAAAAAGTTATATTTCGTAGATTATAACGACTTCATGTAAAATCGTAAAGTGGGCAATTATAGCTCTGGTTGTCGAAAGTTGTAACGTGACAAACTCATTTTGTCTCTCTGATCAAGTTTCCAAGCACGTCCTTATACTTGCCTAGATGTCACTGGCCGTCACTGACGGTGAGTCACTTGAAATTCAACAGCAGGAAAGTCAGAAGAAATCATATTTTGCTCTGCATTTTTTTCCGTGAGTAATATGCGCGAGGATGAATAATAATCAAGTGGTACGCGAGGATGATTGACTGAATTAAAATTTAATTTTTGATGAGTAATAATGAAGACCATGATTTTCTTACACTATAGGGTTGTATACAGTACATTGAGCAGTTATATATTTCAAAACATAGAAGAGAAAATCTTGGCTGAATCACATGCAGCTGGGAACGCGATGATGAATGTCGATGTTGCCGTTTAGTTTAATATGTATTCCACAAATTCATTCGTTTTGAGTCTCATGATTGAGAAGCCAGCGCCAGATGTCGCACCCCCCGCATCAGTCGGGCATATAACTCGACACCACATCACTTGATTCTCTCAGCATCCTCGATCGGAGACCCCCAATAAGCAGCCAGCACCCTAGCTCCTCTCACCTTGTTGAGGCCTTTTGTGCAGCGTGAGCATTTCCAAGAGCACTGGCTTGAAAAGCAAGACAGCAGTAGGTCAGGAGAAGAAGAAGAAAGGAAGTCCAAACGACCCTCATGGTTTCCGAAATAACCAACGACTTTGGCTGGGCTCCAAACCCGTGTCGACATCGTCGACGTTGTCGTCGTCGTCGTCGTCCCTCTCACTCTCCTTGCTGCTGCAGCCGATCCTTTCTTCTCCTCGACGCGGACGAAGATAGAATAAAGAAAAGAAAAAAAAATCCTCGTTCGTTACTCCACCTCTCTTGACGAAGAACAAAAAACATAATTATCCCGGGCCTAAAGAAAGAAGAAAGACGAAGCAGCAATTCGTGGAGGAGTGGCGTTGTTCCTCGTCTCTCTGATGTCGTCCCGCGGTTCGCCGCAGTTCTTGTCGGGATCTCAAATGGCCGCTCCCTTTGGTCCCGAATTTCCCCCAGCATCACCTGCTGCTGTGCTGTCCTTCTTTGTCAACTTTATATGAGCAAATAATCAGCGCGAACATTTTGAACAAGAAACACGGAGCTCTTTTTTTTTAAAGAGATGACGAAGCATTATTGCTGCCTGGAAATTTGCTTCGCTGTTTTGCTCGTTTTCGAGCTTGTGAGTGGGAACGTGCCTCATCATCACGAAGACAGTGTCAAGTTCATCGTTTCTTATCCCATCAAAGTGAGTGCAGTAAATATTCTGTGACACAATATAGATTTCTTTCCGTATTTCATATACATGACAATAAAGAACACATTATAGGAGACGCTGTGTATATTTCAGATAAGGGGTGAATATGATTTGCCCCTGTGCAATTCCACATTTTCGCCCTGCAACATCCTGGAGCTGCGGTTTTGGAGACCGATGTTGATCCAGCGTCAGTGTTTGTGTCCTGCCAGGACGACCTGCCCTTTCAACTGGTCAAACAATGACTCGGATAATTCCACCGTGTGGATCAGCAACAGATCTCAAATGAAGGTGAGGATCCCTTTTTTTTTAAAAATGCACGCATCTGTTTCTGGAGCATTCGTCAGCTAGACATTGAAAACAAATATTGATTAATGCATCAGCATTGCTGGATTTCTTTTTTTTTTTTTAATCTTGTAAGCAGCGATAAATCTTTGTCATTGACTAAAATAAAATGCCAACAGCTACACAGGAGACATCTAGGTATAATGGAATAATTTGTCAAATCATTGGACGTTAGATTTCATCTCACTGCTGATTATAAAAGGGGCTCCATGTAAATTTGAAGTTTTCACATATTTTCTCAATGATTCACTTGGATAATTTATTCGCTACACTGATGAGCAATAATTTCTTTCTTTCCTCTGTTTTGTTATTGTCGTTGGTCTACTCTATACTATATAGTTCTGCGCTCCAGTGAATTTGGAGACTTGTTCAGACTCGCCTTCCGTCGCTGCAGCGGAACTGAGCACCTTTTCAGAAATGGTGTCCCCGAGGGAATATGCGAGACTGGACTCTGACGACACTAGAAAGTCCTTGGCAGTTGTGCACAAGGACACCGTGCTGTTTTGCATTTGCCCTCGGAGGCGCTACTGGAGTCCCCTGGGTGACCCGGTCAAGGAAACCGGGCCCAAGAACGTCGTCGTTGTCAAGCAAAAATTCAGCTGTGCTCTGGTGATTTCCCTTTCTTCATTTCTTTCAAACGACAACAATGATTTTTTGTCACGAAAAAAAAAGTGGTGACGAAGAAATGACAATGAGGGACACACGCGGAAAAAGGAATATCTGAAAAATCAAATGCCAAGCAATTGTGAAGTAATTTACAATACAGTACTGCTTATATTTTTCATATCTTAAAGTCAAGTGCTGAATGTATATTCACATTGGCGAAAGAGTGCACCATTTATTAATTTGTATAGCATTTCTGATCAAGACAATCGACAGCATCTGCTGCTTGAATGGTGAAAGAAATTTACTCTTTAGAAATTTATGAGATATTCAGCAAGCAATTGAGACTTTAAAATATTCCTTCCGGAATTCCGAAAATGAAACTCACAGAATCAGATACGTTCTTTATACTGTCGTTAAATGTAATTGTTTTGTTTTTGTCTACATGTTGATTGCTATTCCATAAAAACACGCAGTGCTTGGAATAATGTGAAAAAGAAAAACGGCAACCTCCATTTAAATGCGATTCAAAAATATCACGGTCGTGATTTTTATTCATTCAGATTTTCTGACGATGAGTACCGGAAGAGAGAGAGAGGGAGAGAAAGCAGAATTAACAACACAGAAAAAGAGGATTTGAACAAGCTGTTCTCAATTAAACAGCGATTAAGGCGGAAAAATTTGGTGTATTATGACAATTCCAGCGCGGCCAAAATTCGTCGATGGCTGCTGCTGGATAAAACATGTCCACTTCGTATACAGTATATTTTTCCCAATAAGGAAAACATGATGACGACGATGAGTCTCATGTACTGTCTATATAGTATTCGCACCTATAAATAAGCTGCTGCATTTTTTGGAATCTCATTCAAATCTGAAGAAAGTAAAGAATTAAAGAAGTGCCGTGGAATACAACAATACAGTAGCGGTGTGAATGATATTTCAGTTGGACTATTGCTACCAAGGGGACTTTTGCGGCCACATCCGGGCTGACCTGTTCTCCACGTACCACCGGTGCTTCTGCCCCCCGGGCCACCTCTGCGTGTTCGACACGGACCGCAACACGACCCACGTGGACGAATTCCACTTCCAGGGACCAGCTCTCAGTGGCCAGTGTTTGCTGGACGACTCGGAAGACCGGAAGTAAAACATCATTACTGTAACTGTATACACAATCAACGACAAGTTGACAATGATGTCTCATCCGTTGCCATTCATTCATTCATTCATTCATTCATTCCTGCATGCACTCGACGATTTCACAAACGAAACAGTATTTCTTACTTGCATTCAGCACGGACTCATTCATAAGTTGACGACGATGATACGAAGCACTGAAATCTTTTACAAAAAGGTCTACTTGATCTGGTGTCTATAAAATGTAGCGAGAAATCAGTCCCTTTCAGTCCAATTATACAGCATTGAATGTTCCGTATACTGTATACAGTCGTCTGAGTATACATTGTGTCACACCGACCGTCATAATACAGGATATAAGTTTACATTTACAACGAGTCAGGGCAAATTAACTACATTTCTGCTTCCATTTGAAATTTTTGTCTATGCATACAATTTCCGTCAGCTGTCCCTTCAATAATTGAAAATTACTTACGATTTAAATGTTCATTTAAATGTTACCCTGCTTAAGATGAGGTATTTATTTTTGGAATTGAGTACTGTATTCCAAAACATTTGTAAAAACCACATGCGGATTCATGTCTCACCCAATCAACTGTGGAATGCCGTCGTTTCCGCTGCTGTAACGTAACTTTGAGACCCTCGGTTCGAGACGAAGTCTTTCAGAATTCATCTGGCGATAAATTTGAATAGAGATAACAACGCACTTATTTGTTTTGGCATCCAAATAGCGACTCTCCTGTTGAAAGAGAAGAAAATAAAGATCGTTCGTTCACGGCAGTTTCGGGGGAAAAAGGGGGGGGGGGGGGGCGAAGACGATGAGGAAATCGATGCTGTTTGAGTGAGAGCCATATTCTCTTCGATCCATGAGTGCCCATCAGCAGTGAACTCAATAATACGGGACATGCATGCAGGAAAACTGCCAAGAAAACTGGCAACATTTTTCCGAGGGGCGAAATGTGCTGCATATCTGTGGTTTCATATTTGTTGCTTGTTTGAGAAAACAGGAATTTTGTCATCCTCTTTTCAAATTATTCTCGTGAGCTGTTTTTTAAAAAATCTTTTGTGATTTGATGGCGCCGCCTTGCGTCTTTGTGTTTTTGGCTAACACGCTGGAAGTCATTCGTCACTGTCCAGTTATATCCCAGAATTTATCGTGAAAAGCGACACGAACGTATGCACAGCTGAAATTCTGTGCGCCAACGCATACGTTTTTCGATAATCTTCTGGGATTTTTTTCTTCTTCGCCGAATCAGGAATAATTCATGCCAAGTTTTTCTTAAGGTTTATTTTCTGTGGAAGATATTTCCAGATTTGAGAGGATCGAAATCCAGCATCAATTTTCACTATTGAAAAGCTCGAAGATCCTCTGCTGTGAGCGTAATGACCGTAAAATGGAAAGAAAAACGATGATTTTGTTTGCTTCTACTTCATTACAAGAAAATTATCTTCTCGAGGGTCACGAAAAAGTGAGTGTCAGAGCTTTGCTCCCACATGATCCATCTCGTAGGTATGAGTTGCTCACAGCATTTACTGAAGTCAGCATGAACTTGGCAAGATATGTCATAGGCTGAACTATTCAAGTACAGTACTGTATAAAATTGCGTCACAGCAACTCTCAAGTTTCACCGGTGTGTACTCTGAATTCGATTATCATCACGAATTAAGTCAAAATAGCAATCAGCTTTTTCCAGGTGTGGTCCATATGTACATGCGTGTATCTTCATAAACAAAGGTGAGTCATCGACCAACTTATAAAAATAAAAAAAAGATACGGGACACCTTCCTGGCGTGACGAAAACTTGTATATGAATTACGCAGAAGATTCGACTAGAGGACGCTCTCACACAGTGAGAAAAAGAGGGGACGTAACAGGTTTCGGAGGATGATCTCAGAGGATCCCGCTTGCATAAGAATTTCTGAAGGAGTCGCCCTTGAAATTTAATTTTCGATCCCTTTGATGAAAAGAAAAAATGTACGCATTACATCTGGACCATCCATAAAACACATGCATTTTCTAAATTGCAAGATGAGGATATATAATTCAATTTGAGAATATTCTTGATGCAGAATATGTTTTTACTCCATTCGCTGAGGCAAAATTACATTTTTCCTTCCGAAAAACGGTAGTTTCCTTTGTGCTGATACTAATTATCAAGGAAATCATATTTCCAACATATTCATGTACATCGAGAAGTGAGTTTCTCAGCACAGACTAGATGCTGAGAGAGGCAATATATATGACTCGTATCGAAATATATGTACACCAAATTGATGCACCGTTTAGGTATGTACATTTAAAGCCTTACATTTTTGAGAAAGATCAAAGGTTTAAGCATCATTTCCGACTTTTTTAAAATTTTGATTTGAATCATTTTCTGTTGCATGAAAATGCAAGTTATCAATGTAAAACACATAACTTAGTCCAAAGAAACGTCGATGAGCAGTTGAGCACAGTAGCACCTGATGGGGTTGAAAAGAAAAAAAAAAGTAAGCAGCAGCAGCAGCAGCAGAAACAACAATAAGGGGCAGAGCTGTGCAATACGGAGGAATCCCTATAGCTCATCATGGAAATTCCCAGTGTAAAGAAAGACCGCGGTGTTCCTGCAAACTCATCGTCAGAGTATTCTGTATACAGTTTGGCACTCTGCAAAGCTGCAGATGAAGGAGGAAAATGAGAGAGAGAGGGAGCGAGAGAAAAAATAAAAGATGGGAAATGGCGGAAGAGAGAGAGAGAGAGAGAGAGAGAGAGAGAGAGAGAGAGAGAGAGAGAGAGAGNGAGAGAGAGAGAGAGAGAGAGAGAGAGAGAGAGAGAGAGAGAGAGTCGTAGAATGCATCCTACTGCAGCAGCAGTATGCAGTATACAGTCGAGGACAGCACCGACCAATAACAAGGAAAGAAATCAACAAGGAAAGAGAAAAACAAAAAAGGCGACGTGTTCTTCTCTCCCCCGCTTCTCAACGTACACGCCAAGCAGACCGTGGGCAGTGACTTCCCGACTGTCGGCCCTCGCACCGGCTGCTGATGCTAGCTCATTGCTTGCACGCCTACCGTCTGTCTGTCTGTCTGTCTGTCTCTCTTCCTACTTTTCTTCTTCTTCTTCCGGTGTGCTGCCAGGGAATCGACGGATATCCGGCGCATCTCGTCTCACAGTCTTCTTCTCAGAGGTGACTGCAATAAACTCTTCCAACATCCGCAGCAGCACGAATCGTCTTCTTCGCAACTTCATCAGCAGAGTGCATATATACAGTATATATAAAGACTGTGAATTTGTGCTGACGGCTGCTGCTGGTACTTGTGTGACAGCGGCGAGAGATACATGTGAGGAAGAAGAAGAAGAAGCAGAAAACGATGATTGACAGCGAAATTTTGCGCGGGATATTTCCTCAATAATAAGTGCTTCCGAAAACAGCCTCATTGTGATACTGTTCCAAACAATCTAGAGATCTGAAAACTGCAACTACTGCTGTTAGACGTGATGTGCAACTCGTTCCGCGGAGTGACTCGGGAAACGTTTCAAGTGTGTGCCTTATTTGTGTGATTGGCATCCCAAAAAAACTAGTTTATGCGGGATTTCTTTTAATGTTTCTGTACAAGTTTTCTTCATTATAGAGGTGCCCTTGATGAACATTCTGCATAACCTCTAAAAGAATCCCTCGGCTTGAATCGGGCCAGAACTTCCGTTATAAAAAGATAATAATTAGCTGACGTAGTCCCGACGAAATAATTTTGCAGGAAGTAAAATGTTGAAGAAACATAATTCATACTTTTTAAATCTTTTACTATTTTCACCCCGGATTTTCTGTCACTTATTTTTATTTTCAAAACGAAATCGCTGCGTCAGCTCAGTTTATTGGTTACCAGTAGAAAGGAATTAATTCCTGGGTGTAAACTGAATTTGATATTTGAGAGAGTAAAGGGCATTTTTCATTGGTGCTGGAAATGTGGCAATTTCAATGATAAATCAAAAGTGATGTACTTGAAAAAATATAGATCGAAACACGATTCAGCTCGCAATAAAAATGCAATGTTCAATTACAGTGATATTCTCTGTATGACACATGGCTTTTCTATAGTTTCTTTCCTTATAATAAATCTTGGAAAACTTCCAAACCAGGTTCTACTCGATAATCTAAAAGCCGAAGCATTTATAATTATTTCTAACATCTAAACTGTGTTTCTTCTTTCCAGGTGTGAATAACAAAAATAATCAAGTGACTGCATAACTATATTTGAAAATAAAAACGCAAGCTTTAAAGGGTGCGTGAGTTTAAATGACACCCGCAGTGTTACCAAAGTGACTCAGTATTCTGCAACATCACCACAGCAGTCTTGCTTCAAGAAACTGTTGCGCCTATATCAAGAGAAAGTCTGACTGAAGAGAGAATATTTCACGCAATGTCAAGGTAAGTTATTGTATTGCTTATTGAAATACACGAGTATACCCCACCTTCTCTACGAGTTAAAAAAAAAAAAAAGAAGTCCGCCAGTGTTTCAAATTTTGGAAAGCTTCCTCCAGTGACAAATCTGTAAAAGTCCCTGGCTCATTTGTGTGCAGTATAATGGCTGGAGGTTTCCAGAGGAAAGTTAAATGAGGCGGTTTTTTTTTTGTGGCCCATCAAGTACAAAGCCGGCTTTCAGGGATATACTATAGACGATGAGCTCTTTATTGCATGACTTCGTGTGTGTATTTTCTTGAAAACAATTCCAGGTCACATAAACTTCGTTTTCCGAAAAGGCGAGCCCGCCCAAGAAAAACAGGCCCGCAAAAAATGGGTCCACATGCCATCTTCTTTTCTGTATAGTACTGTAGTATGCTGACGGGGTATTTGCTGAATGTGTTTCGCAATCAATCTTCTTTTGCCACCACGATAAAAAAAAAAAATAGTCGTCATCCTGACTTAAATTATGCATAATTTTGTTGGTGCGTGACTGACGAATAATTCCATCGATAAAATGAAAAACCAAACCCCGTTTTTTAACGAAAAAAAAGAAACTCTGAAATGAACAGTGTCACATCATCCTCGATTCGTCGCATTATTCGCCCTTCTTCTGAGTGTACAGCTTTGTTGTTCGAAAATAAGCTGACTGTCACCACTGTGTCACCTCCACGCTATTGGGAAGTGACACCGTTGCCAAGAGTTCATCTCGGAAAATTTTTAAAACCTGGCGATTCGGTCCAGTAGCCGCTCTGAAAACCAGGTTCGCGGATTCCAGATTGCTGGTGTAGCACAAACTGGGGACTCTGAAAAAGAAAGGCTAAATATGAACAGGATTTGAACAGATATAAAGTATATTGGGTGTCTTCAGCAAGGATGAAAGCAAGTACTGTATGTAATCATACATACTCAATTATCAAGAGCATCTTTTATTTCAGATCAAGAAGATAAAGGAGAGGATGGAAATCATAGATTATCTTGATGGCGTTTCAAATAAACTTTCTAGTGTTGGTGCACATCACACTTGAATCCAGCCAGAAGCGCAGGGAATTCTCTCCAATTTCTACAGACACTTTAAACAAAATAGAATTGACTGAAAATCAACATGAAACTTGACACGAATTCATGTCGAATTTTTAATTCTGGTGCAAAATATTTTCCTTCTCTAAAGTGGGGTGTGTGCGTCTTACCTTGAGATACATTTTTTTCCGAACTTCAAGCTGAAAATGTTTAATGCGTTTCTTACTCAAGGGCAAGTGGTATTTGAGTAGATTCGGTATATTTGCTATATACAGTATACTTTTTGCTCAAAATGAAGGTAACAGAAATAATAGCTATCTTTGTTATTCAGGATTCCCTTTTTGAAATTGGCTGCTGTCAACAAAAACACTAGCAAAAATGATGCAATGGCTCTCTTTGGATATATGCAAAATGGACATGGAGTCTTGTATATATAGGAAATGTCTTCTGTTTGATAGCCTGATCCTAATGATGTTTCAGAAGCTTTTAATTTTTTGCCTATTTTCAAATTCTTATATATATGCAGTATATGTTGAATATCCACTCAACAAGAAAAAGAAAAAAGAGCCGCAACCTTCCTTCGCCGCATAGGACAGTACAGTAAATTATTCAGATTTTAATGGGTAAGCTGACCTGATCAAACTGGAGCTGTTCTACCCCGGGAATGAGTTGCAGGACGTGTGACACCGGCGCTCATATCAGCGGCCCGCGGCGTGACCGAGGCTAATCTCTTGAGCCGGGTCGCATTCCTCCCCGTCTGCGGGGTTCCACTTGCCAAAATTTCGACAAGCGCCTGACCCAACACCGCACTCCCTTCCCAGGAACACCCGTGTCTTTCGTTGCCGGCTTGTATTTTATTCTTGCGTGTGACGATCTGCATATTTATTTACTTTCTCAATCATTGGATCGTTTCTAGAGAATATACAGAGCAGTTCGCTTTCTGCGGATGCAGAGTGAAGTCAAATGTCGAGTGCCAATCATATGTAAAAGAGCTCCACATAAGCGATCAGTGTCCCAAGTTTTACCACTGCAAAATTCCAATCAAGAACTAACATTTCAAACTTGTGATCGAATTTAAATGTTTATAATGCTTGCTATGACTGAATTCCGGTATAAAGGTGTTGATCCCTTTTTTGAATTGTGGGAAAAACATCCTAATACGGTATTTGGCAAAGATTTATATCGCAGCTTCCTAACCGCAAACAACAAAATATTTATGATTGCGAAGTGAGGGACATTTTGCAGATTATACAAAGCACTCAATGTATATCGCACCCGTATATATACTGTACTCAAACCCGTGCTTGCTGAGCATTCTCAATTTTGGCGGTCTCGGTTTTTCAGGTTAGATTTCGCACAGTCCTAAAAAAACGACTATAGATTTGGAAAAACACCGCGTCTTTGGAGGAATTTTTGTGTGTTTCTCATCCCAGCTAGTGAACAGAAAGCAAAACATCCGTGTCGTAAAGACGTATACTCGTCGAGGATCGCTGATGAGATTTATTTTTATGCGAACCATTTGTCCCAGGTTATTTTCATTAACCCACAAAAACGTATCGGTCCTGATCATCTCGAATGGATATGTTTAGTGTAGTACAGTACTCTAGGCCTCAACATTGAGTTTTGAAAAATGTATTTGCTAGATGTCGCTTTTATGCTGTCGCTGAATCTTGGTTTTCACAGGTGCGACAAGATGGGAACGAGCCGGTGACTCCACTTACCGCCACTCCCTCCCGTTTCTCGACGCCGAGAGGGAGGGAGTGGGGTAATGCAGACCTACTTTCAAAGAATTTCTTCGAAAATCTTCCCTTTCAAACCCTGAAAGAGATCATCCCAACTGCGGTGAGTCCCGAGAAAATCTGGTACATTCGAAATAAAGTAAAGTACTGGTTAGCTGTTTTCAATCAAGTACACGTGACACCTATAAGGCAATGAAAACTTTGAGACATTGTCTTTGTGAATGCCACACAGATGTCACTGTAGTACTGCTACCTTCTTCCGCGCTTCTCTCCGAGCCTCACGGGACGGGCCATGGGCAAAAAAAAAAAAAAAAAAAAAGCTTGGTCCATTTTTAAAATGTTTCGGCTCGAATTCTTTTTCATACCGGAGAACTATTCTAAGAACAAAAAACCTTCATGAAGAAAATCAAATGGCTCACTCCTTTTTCCGGTTCAAGGCAACCAGTGACAGAATTCTTTCCGACTCATACATGAAAGCGACATTTTTAAGGAAAGGGTTGAAAACAAAGTTATATGTACTCAGCATTGGCATAAGTTGGATTTCCTTAGAGTTTTAATTTTTCCTTCGAAATTCTGGGGCCAGAAAAATAAACGTTAAATTCTGAATTTTGTTTTATAATCGAATGATCCATCTCAAATACTTCGTCCATGCATTAATCTATCAACTGTTGAAGAAATATTTCCTCGAAGATAATATTTACAGCGAGAAAATATTCCAGCTCAAAAACACAGTTCACTTATTTCAAATAAAAAAGCAGAGCAGGAAATCGGAAGCTATGTTAAACAATTCTAGAAAGTATGACTCACTATGGGTGAGGAATCGGAAACTGCGCACTGCTGGATTTTACGAGCAAGAGAATGTTTAGTCAGAACTGCGAAATTATTCATTATTCTTATCGAATGAAGATATATTGATCGCGGAATTTAGGGATGCTGGGATTCGAAGCCCGATGAATTTCTTAGACTGCTCGCGGAGAAAAAGCTAAAAGACACCACCAAGTGTAAATCGAAATAAATGCACTATTTTCTTAGAATATAAAAAGTAGCAATTTGCAAGTACAGTACAGGATTTATCAACGAAGTAATTCATTTTCGCCGAATAATTTTATCGCTACAAAAGTTTTAAAAACGGAAATAAGTGCAATGCCTCGACGAACAGTGTTTTTCTCTCCTCTTCTTCACAATCAGAGATGAACCAAGCCTCAATTAAGGTTCGCAAAATTGATCCGATCAGAGTGTGTGTGATTCATCAGATTTTGATTCAACCTCTCTGCCTGGCACTTTTAAAAATCGAGCATTTAAACGGGAAAAGAAACACATAAATTATCAGGTGTTCGTGTGTGTGTGTGTGTGTATATATATGCGGATGAGAAAAAAGAAAAGGAGCAGAAGGTCGAAGGAAAAGTAGCAGAAAATAAAAGTGTTTTTGGAACGGGTCCAGAAAACCCGTCGCTCGAATTTTTCTCTTTCTCAGTTTCGGTTTGAAACCGAAAGCTGTGGAATTCCCACAGTTTCTTGTAGAACCGGCCCACTTCAATTCTGATCTCGCGATGTCTCGGATGGGAGTGGAATCACCCGTTTTTCTTGAATTAAAAAAAAAATATTCAGACAGTATATACGAGGGTTGATCCTTACCTTATTTTTGCACTTTCCCTCGTATGTATCAAAGTATGCATCCTCGCAATTTCGGATGAATGGCGATGTAGCTAATTCTATTTAGAGCATTATTATTCAACTTTTTCCTGAGCGATGCCGAGTCCAATTCCACTTCTGTCAATTTGAAAATATTTTGTAGACAGGACTCGAAGGAAGTGCACTCATTCACGCAAGCCAACAAAGTTACTGCTGGGTATATTTGCTTGCTCTTTTTTTTTCTTTACGGGAAGCATAAGAATTTTACCATATAGATATTTAAAATTTGAAAGAAAGTGCTTGCATCCTGTTAATTTTTTATTGGTGATACTGAAGTCTTCGTTAAATGCCAATTTGCGATTCAGGATTGAAATTAACGGTTATTTTGACGGAAACAACATTAGTCTACCTATTCAAGCCTCCTCACTTTATATGCACTCAATTTGCTTTTAATGAGGAGTCTGAATTAAAAAAAAAGAAAGCATATCCACTTGTGTATTGGCAACCACGTATTTCTTTTAAATCAAGTGACGATCGACATCAGCAGCGCAAGTGATTATTGCTTTTTTTGATTACAAAAATTTAGGAGTTGACTTTTTCATCATAATAACGTATATGACGTGCATATACAGAAACGGACAAGTAAATATCGGTTGTAAATAATAATTTCTCGAAAACCGCAGCATAATGCATATACTGTAAATGAGTGGGGATTAAACAATAAATAATGCGACGCAGAAACCCGAAAAGCCTAATGAGTGATTTTAACAACGGGGTTTCCAGGTCAAAGGTGTGAAAATGTGTAACTGGGACAAGTACCCAGCTTAGATCTCGTGTGTCGGGGTTCGGGTCGTTCCCTGGCGCACATCCGACCCAGCAGTCGACCCACGGGGCTCGCAAACTCTTCTCCCATTCTATTATGTTTTAAAAATCTTGGATTTAAAAAAGAAGAAAAAAAGAGAAATTGCTCATTTATACCATAAACCTATTGTAATTTTTCGCTCATCCGCTGTTTTCTATCTCTTGATGTGCCGAAATTTTATAGTGACGAACGCGTTCTACTACTTGGGAGCATAAGCGGATCGATTCTCTTTTTTCCCCCGTGGACGATTGATTGATTGATTGTGCGACGATCAATCATGGAGCAATTTGACCAGTTGCTCACTTGCGCCATTTGCTTGGATCGCTACCGAAATCCCAAACTTTTGCCCTGTCAGCATTCCTTTTGTGCGGATCCGTGTCTCGACGGACTCGTGGATTACGTCAGACGACAGGTAAGTCCTTTGTCCTACGTATATATTGCCATAATCATCAGCACGTGCAATATACGTGATGAAAAGGCAACACTAATAGTACGCAGCTTTTTTTTGGTGTGCGCTTCAAATACTATTTTTACTGCTTAACACACATATTCAAGGTTATTTAATAAATTAAACGTTCATCACATGTGGGTGATAGAAATTCATGTCGGAAAGTTTTGATGCTGTGGGAAAATGATTCAACAGATGAAGTCCAACAATAATAAAGTAAAAGTTCCGCCCGGACGAGCTCATTAAGCTTTTCTCCTTTGTTCTTCTGCCAATTCAGCAAAAACCTAAAGAACAAACAATAAAGGGCATTTATGAAAGTATATAGCATCTGAATGACGATAAAAACTGGGTCGTAATTCTCATTGCCGATGAAATCTACTTATATCATTGACCTGAAGCGAGTATTAATTTTGAGGGCCATTAAGAATAAAGAATCGTTCACACAGCAGCTATAAGAACTCTTGCTGATGCAGGCTCTTCAATTTCTTCCCTCTATATTGTAGCTGAGAGTACTTATTTGGTCTCAAAAGTACATACTGTATACTGCGAATCTGCGTGGCTGCAAATGCTTTTGCTTTTGAAAATTTGAGCTTGAACGACGGCTCAATTATTATTATTATTATTATTTTTGTTTGTCCTTATAATAAACCCTGTTTCACAGATTAAGTGCCCGGAATGCAGAGCCGAGCACCACATCCCTTACCAGGGAGTCCAGCACTTCCCCACCAATGTAACCCTCCAGCGATTTTTGGAGCTCCATGGAGACATCACTGGGGAACTGCCAGACCCGACAGCAAACATGCCTTTGGAAAGGTGAGAGGCCTCTTATTGCAATGTTTCTCTCTTTATTCCCCTATGATGGGAGGAAAGCATGCACACACAAAAAAGTGGATATACTGGTGTGCTATCATAGTACTCATATATAACCAGCATTCATGGTATTAACAATGATAAAGGGGGTGTAGGGCATTCACAGAAACCCACAAAACATGGGTCATCAGCCAGTTTGCAGCCAGCAGCAAGAACATGTATTCAGGGGAACACCAGCTGGAATGTACTAACTGTATGTTCCTAGTTTTCCAGAACAATGTATCGTGTAATTTGATGGCAAAGAAATGATACAATTCACACGGAAGTCTGAAAACGTTCTTCAGTCCACAAGTGAATAAGAGGTATTTGTGCCCATTAAATCCAAATCTGAGTGCAAACCAAAGATATTTACAGATAAAGAAGGAATAAAAAGAGCAGAGTAATAATTATTCACATTGAAGTTTGTGAGAAAATACTCTACATACTTTTCGAAATTAAAAATACAAATTTAGAAGGGGAAAACCCTTCATCACTGCGCTGTAGGGTTGTCGCAGTGTTGCATTCTCACCACAACAAAAAGAGGAGCGTCATTAGCCTTTTCCAAGTTCCACCATCATTATGAATAAAGGATCCCGTTTATAGCTACTGTATACAACATGTGTCACATCGTGTCTGCAATTTCAAAAAAAAAAATGGCATGACGTTTTGTTTTGTCGTTGACAGATGTGGTGTGTGTTCAGAGAAGTCGTACTGCTCCCTGTGCAACCACTGTGATAAGAAAGTGTGCAATGAGTGCAAAGAAGCCCACTTGGACGTGCTCAAAAGAGAAATCCAGAGGATCAACAACCAGGTTTGTACACATCCTTCTTAGTTTCATCATCATCATCATCTTTTTATTGTCGCCATATTATTTCGAAAGAAAATGCCGGATTTGAGGGAAAAGTGAGAGTATTGTAAAGACTTACCCTTCTTTCTCGAAATTACTTCATCACAAGAAGAGCAGTAGGAAATTCATCGTTATTTTAAAGAAAAAGTAATATATACGTATACGGTATATCCGCAATACGTTTTCAGTCTGAGGATTTCGCTTGAATATCAGAGAGAAATACAGTACAATGCTGCGTATAGAAGCTTCGAATAACCTTGTGCAAAAATCTGGACATGGTTGATTTTCTGATCATTCATATACCATACTGTACTGTATGTATGTTGTCTCAATTCAGGCATGATTCAGACACACTATTGTTGTGCATAATTGCTTATTATAGTGCAGTACAGTACTGTATTACCAAAGTTTGGAATGCATTTTCTGCAGATCAAGAGAGGGGTGAGCAGGCTGCAGGATGCCATGACCAGCATCGAAAAGCAAGCAGGAAGTTTGCAATCCAACTGCACCAACATCATAGAGGAAATTGATGACATTTCCAAAAGGCTGCAAAGGGCCATTCAAGACAAGACTGACACTCTGAGGAGAGAGGTGAAATATTGTAGATGAAGCATTTTTACTCGCAGAAAAGAAAAAAATGGCACNCAAAAAAAAAAAAAAAGGCCCCCCCCCCCCCCCCCCCCCTCGTGCTTTTTGGCTGCACTCTCGAAAACACGATGCTGCATTCCCTTCGTTCAAGCCCTCATGCTGTCGTGAACATAATCATCACTACAGTATGTAGATCCTGACCAATTGCCGCACAGTAGTATCAAATATCTTAGTACCATCAGCAGCCCCTTTCGACCAAAATACACTCAAGAATTAAAAAGAAAAAAGAATCCTCAGCTTCGTCTGCTGAACTTCTATTGATTAGGCCGAAAACAAGAAGGAGGCTAAAAACTGTTGAAGCTGATTTTTAAAATAGACGAACTGGGTCGCCATGCAAGGGGGCGACACCTGTGTCACATGACCTTGCG
The DNA here is from genome assembly GCA_905338405.1 of Notodromas monacha. Lineage (NCBI taxonomy): Eukaryota > Metazoa > Arthropoda > Ostracoda > Podocopida > Cyprididae > Notodromas > Notodromas monacha. Next base: position 83,749 of record CAJPEX010000458.1, read on the forward strand.
ATGAAAAACGGGATCCGTGGCCCCTTGATCGTCGGAATCGCAACGCAGAACCGCCCGTCCTATATAGCTGAAAATCCTGCAAAAAGGTTTCTGTTTTTTTTCCTTCCTTCGGAAAAAAAGGAAAAATAAAGACAGCTGTTCCTCTCTTTTCGCTGATCGTCAGCAGTCGCGTACTCCGAGTATCACGTCGTGCTAATTTCAAACGCCGCGTCCGGTTCTGCCTTGGCCTAGATCCTGGCGGCGTGCCAAAACTGTCTTCCGGAAGTCGATGCCTCTGAATAAATACTGGTTCCAGCTCCACACTCTCAGAAATGCGAGTACACCACTTGAACGGAAAGCAGCACACGCACATGATCTATTCCTAGGAAAAAAATAAAATAAAATAAAAAATAAAAGCAACGGATTTATGTTTCGGATGGGAAAAGCAGCCAAATTGTTGATGAATTTCATTTGGTATCTTCTGCAGCGGAAGCTTCAAACGATCATTTGAAAAATACTTTCAATTAACAAATATCATTCCAATACGTGATATTCTATTGCTTTTTTATATTCAATGAAAGAACAACCATATGACGAACGGCTGAAAAAAAGCTATCCCCAGATAAAATGTACAAAATACTCTTTTCTGCACTTTCTTTTCTTCAATTGCATGCAGTATTTAAATTCTAAACAATCTTTTGAGTTTAAAAGACACAAATTAAATTACACTAGTCCGAATTATGGGACACGCTCTTCAAATTAATGATGATATCAGCAAGAAAAATGTTTTATAAATTCAAGCTGAGAAAAGTCTGAGAATAATTATAGTAGATTAAAAAATTAATCTAAAAAACCATGTTTTTCAAGTAAGACTAAAAAGCACAAAAAAATTTAGTAGATTAAAAAATTAATCTAAAAAACCAAGTTTTCAAAAAGCAAAAAATAACCTTAAACGTGGTGCGCATCTATTTCATTTGTATTTCACTTCTTCCCAAAAATCTCCATGCGCACCACGTTTAAGGTTATTTTTTTGCTTTTTGAAAATGTGGTTTTTTAGATTAATTTTTTAATCTACTATAATTATTTTATTCTTTTTAAAAAATATTCTTA
>CAJPEX010000458.1:85507-103345 GCA_905338405.1 Notodromas monacha
AAAAAATTTAGTAGATTAAAAAATTAATCTAAAAAACCACGTTTTAAAAAAGCAAAAAATAACCTTAAACGTGGTGCGCATGGAGATTGTTGGGAAGAAGTGAAATACAAATGAAATAGATGCGAACCACATTTAAGGTTATTTTTTGCTTTTTGAAAACGTGGTTTTTTATATTAATTTTTTAATCTACTAAATTTTTTTCAAATATGCTTTCCCGGTATAAAGTACGTCGTATACCTGTGGAAGCATAGTAATATTTGCTCAATCATATAATGCACTGATGGCAGCAGACGAAAACAATTTTCAATTTTCTCGCATATATTTACTCGTATATATAGGTGGAGAAGTACCTGTCCTCGGAGCAGCAGAACCTGGCCCTGCTCAAGGAGAACCTGGACACCGAGCTGTCCAACATCAACAGCAACTCGGAGCTGGCCGACAAGCACTTCACCGAGGCGTCCGAGTGGGACGACGTGGAGTTGCTGGACGCCAAACTCAACTACCTCAAGACGGTCGAGTTCATCCGCAACTTCGACTGCGAGGCCCACGACTACAACCGACGCCTCAAGCTGGTCATGCATCAGGACCCGGGTTCCCTGGTGGCCGGCATCTCGAACCTGGCCGAAGTAGTCTTCCCCACCACCACCATAACCTCGCTCAACAACTCCTCCTCCGGTTCTGGCGGCGGCGGCGGCGGCTTCACCAGCAGTGGCGGCCTCAGCTCGGCGTCCTCGGCCAACGTGCCAGGGCTGCTGAGGAGCAAGAGCGACCACCGATTGGCGGCGCAGTTCAAGGAGCAGGAAGAGATGCTGGCGAAGCAGCTGTTTGGCAGTGACGCGAGCAAGCGCCGCTACGGCGTCGCCGACAACGACCACGACTCGTCGCGGTCAGGCGTCCGATCCAGGTGATTTATATTTGATATACTGTATACCATGCACTTAAATAAATGAATAATAATCGAATAATTATTTTGATGCAACTTCTTTTGTGTGTGTTTTGAAACTCTTATCTTGTTGCACTAGAATCTTTTTTCACTCATTATTGCTTGCAGTATATATGCATATGAGTGTGGTTACGCCAAAATAAGCCCTCTGCGAAATAATTCAGAAAGTTTTGACAAGTTTGACGAAGTCATCTGGATGCTGGCCTGGAACATATGTATGAATATCTAAATTTTATAAATTCCTTAGAAATGATGAGCAATCCGAAAAACAAAGCTTCCCGCTGGATAATAAAAACACGGTATATTATTTTTATTTGGAAGATTGTGTTCAGAAAAGAAAAACAAGCTTGTTCAATTGTCTGTTCCCTGGAATTGACAAAACAAAAATGGTCGCGATTGTCTGTGTGTTTTTTTGCACTTTTCTGAGTGTTTTGAATGCAATTTTTCTTTTAACTCGGATGGACTTTCTTAAATTAATGGCTCATCATCGATTGACTTATAATAAGCAACCCTTCCAACAATTATAGGGCTATATTCTGGAAATAATGTGTTGGGCTCCCAAAAATGAAATTGTTTTCTTCGTGACTCTTATTATATATCCAAACTCATCTTTATTCGTGTGCCCCTTTTTGATTTTGAAATCCATCTTTGCTATAGTTTCGTGATGCAGCAGTCGTGGATCCCAACAATCGTGGGTCATACGTATATATATACAGTACAAGGTTCACCTGCAGAATAATACCGTATATCGTTTGAACACAAAGGGGTTCCCTATTTGAATATAGTGTACAACCGTATACGTTCCTTTTTTGTTTTTGGTCCTGATTTAAATCGGCCGACTTGCTAATGCTTCTTTTGTTGTTGTTGTCTCTTTCTGAATGATTATTTTGTTGTTGAGAGGAACAGGTACAGGTCGAGGTTCACTCGAGCTGCCCTCGGCGTGAACGACGACGACTCCGACTCGGAGATGAACAACCCCAAGAGTCGGTGCCAGTCTCGGCCGGCGTCGCCGCAGCCGCCCCGGGAACGGGTTCTGGACACCGAGGACGTGACCAAGGGTCCCCTGAGTGGCATCCTGAGGCTCCACGACTCGGCCCGAATCAACAAGCGACTGCAGGACAACGATTGCAAGGACCGCAAGAAGGACCGACCCAGCACCAGCACCAGTACCAGTACCAGCACCAACAATAAGTACCAGCAAGTGGGCACGACCAGTCCGGCTGTGAAACCCGCTCTGAGCAACACGACGACATCGTCTCCACTATCACTTGCCTCGTCCACTTCCACTTCTTCATCCAGCACTACGGTTCGTGATGATGATGAAAGCCCGCATACGACGCGCTGCACCTTTATTCTTTATCCAATCTCTTCTTTTTTGTTGTGCGTTTGTTATTATTGTATGTGAAACTTATACATATCACGCATTTTTACTGCATATTAGTGACAAACTGTGGATGACCAACTATACTACAGTATATGTATTTCATTACACGCCTTATTCTTTCGAGAGTCAAAAATACACAAAGACAGGATTCGAAATAAATAACGAATACCTTAGAATCTCTTCATAGCGAATACATAGTAGCAACCAACTTTTAAATTACGCCACATTTTTTCTCAATAAGTCCTGGCAAAAAGCCCAAAGAGTAAATTTTAAAACGATCTTGTTATAACAGCCACACTTCGCTATTCCAGTATAGCAAACATTTTTGAGGAATGTTCAATTGATTCTAAGGCCAGCACTCACCATCCTCCTAGAATGAAGATGAAATGGGGAAATTGATGAAATGCATGATTGAAACCTTCTTTTGCTTTCTCTTCAAAAAATCACTTTCAAACAATTATAAAAAATTCTGTAAACGCAAGAAAAGCAATATATAATTGTTTATAGACAGGTTTCTGATGCGTACAGTTTCTCCAGTCAGTCATTAATTTTGGAACTCTTATCATATACCAAATTAATCAGCGCAACAAACTTTTCCCCAAGTCCCAAAAAGTTTTGTTGTCGAGCTATTTTACTGGGTTACTATAGTTGAATAAAGAAATGAAAGTCGATTTCACTCGAATTTGCAGACGCCGAGTTACCAGCGAAGGGCAGCGTCGAGACAAGTGTCGGAAGAAGACGAGATCACCAAGCAGAAGCGGATGAATCGACAGTGGCAGGAACAGCAAAACTCCGGCGGCGCCGTTGGCAACACTGCCTCGACGGCGGTGCCCAGCAGCACTCCGAGCACACCGACAACACCGACGACTGCCAGCACAGCACTCTCGTACCACCGAGACACTGTCGACTCTTCGTCCAACTGTGAGCATCCTTTTTTTCGCATTAAGTTGTCAAAGAAGTACAGTAATTGATAATCACTTCACACATAAATATGGCAAAATGCATCGTATATATATCAGCAAATGCAGCAGCCATGACATCCGCGTCTCCGGCACACAGTCGACAGTCGTCGTCAGCAACCACGGCGTCCACCGACGGCAATTCCGCCGTTTCCTCGCGCAAGACTTCGTCGTCCACCGACGCCTCTTCCACGACAGCGTCAGTGTCGAGAGCTCAACGAAACTCCAGGTTTGCCCTGCCTCCCCCTCCTCCTCCCCCCTCCCCCCCAGCATCACAGCAGTTCCAGGCAAATATACAAAAGAAAAAGAAAACAAAAGTAATTCTATTATTTCCCGACGCGGAAGGATATGAAGAAAACAAAATGGTAAGGATAAGTACAAAACCTTTATTATTTTTTTTCAAAAGCAGAAAGGGGGGAAGGAAAAAGAAGCGTCGTCCTCTGGATACAGTGAGGACGAGAATAATAAGGAGGCTTTTCATGTGACATTCTGCATGCAATTTTCCCCCCGTTATTCCCATACACACATTGATTGGACGTGGTTTGTTCTTCTTGGACAACATGCACACAATCGGACCTTTTACTGGCTTGTCGAAATCAGTCTCCCCGCAGTCACATCCTGAAAGTCTACGACGCATTTTCCAAACTATCAGCTGCATGTCCTTCAACAATCGCAACCCCAAGATTTCATCTGCAATCTAATTTTGTGAAAATTTGTAAAAAAAAAAAAAGAGAGAAAAGCTCTAATATATAGTGACCAGCCGGACAAACAAAAGATAATATTAGTTTGTGACGTGTGACGTAGTTTGACGGAATTAAAATGTAGATAATATATCTTAGTTGCAATAGAAGAATGTCGTCGTCAACAACAACAACAACAAAAGCACACGTTTGTTCCGTTCCTCAACATCAATGTTTCTTCTCTCTTTCGCTATACGTATAGATTCTATAGCTGTATCAGTATATATATAGAGAGTTATTTGCCGAGAATAGATGAGTGCAATCACGAAACAACTGTGTACAGTACAGTATAGACATGAGATTAGCTTTCGCCCTTGTTGTGCTTCGGCTGCTCGTCTTTATTGTCTGCGTGCTGTCTATGGAAAAGGAAGCCCTGATGATGATGCCGGTGATGTTGTACGTACCGTACTGTACATATATGTACATGTGAATGTTTGGCCTCATATGGCTGGCAGAAAAGAAAAGAAAAGAAAGAAAGAAAAGAAAGAAACGCGGGGTGGTGGAAATGTGTCGTTGACAGGGAGGAGGCCAGGTCGAGTGTCCCGTGGCGCGTCCAGAGCCTCAAGCCGCCGCCCGACTCACCGACTCCCTCTTCCAGCTCGACAGGATTCTCGACGTCGACAGCGACAGTGGCGGCACAGGCCCCGGCACCGCCGCCACTGCGCACCGACGACGCGGCGCCGGTCCAGTCCCGGCTCAGGCGCTCCTCGTCGTCCTCCTCGACCGCTTCGTCGTCCTCCGCCGCCGCGTCTCCTGTCCGCAACACAGGCAAGAATCGAAATACAGTAATAATCAAGGATGAGACATTCGTGTTTCTCCTTGTGTATTATTGTACTGTACTGTATATGTTTTAGTGCATATGCTGTATATATATAGAATACAGTGTATGTATGTATTATCGAGAGAGAAGTATTCTTGATGTGGGGTGGACTCGAATCGAATCCACCAGCAGCACTGATGACGAAATCGTTTCTGAAATCATAGCACGCATAAACGTGCTGCGCAGACGTCGATCAGGTGCGACACAAATGCGCCAAATATTGGCGACACTGACGGACTATATGGCGGCGGAAGAAATCTTGGGATGATGATCCCTCATATTTGCTCACATCGGGCTGGAGAGGAATAAACTGACGCATTTATTGAGTGGCCAGCAGAGTTACTCTGCCAGACAAAATTAAAAAGCAGAACTTCAACAACAAAAAATCATTGTCGAAACGCGAGCACGCAAAAGAGCATTGAGAATGGCGGTTCATCAATTTACGTCTTTCAAAGCGGCTTTAAAATGCCACTGTCGCAGAAAAGCATCGATCCAGAATAACCAATTTTCCGTCTTTCATCATATATAGGGCTTTATATAAATTTAAAATAAAAGATTACTGCAGGTGTGGGAAAAAAAGTCTTAAGCCTATGCACTGAACTACGCAACGGTGAGTAGACCAGCAAACAACTGTGAAACCAAAAGTTCGAGATACAGTACTGTGCAGTTCAGTACATTGACTGGTTTTCTCTTTGAAAGTCTTAATAATACACGTATTGTACCTTTCGTCATTTGATGGAGAAGTTACTTTCGCCAGTTTTCAACTCTCCTTATACAGAGTTTCAAGAATTTGCCTTTATTCAGTGATGAATTGGAGTCGAACACTTAACTTTTTCAATTCATTGAATACTCGTCAGCTGCATCTGCTGCTGCTGCGAGAAGGAAATCATCGCACTATTTATATTACTGTAGATCGATCTTTTGGTTTTCGGTTTCTCATGCTGATCAGCACTCATCACACCTCGTCTATGCTATAGTTGATGGAGGGATTCCTCAGTAATAACTGATTGATTGGAATCAAAATGACACGGGAGATTGATGATAATCATGCAACTTGCATGTGTCTCTCATCTCCTCATCATCATCGTCCGTCCAATTTACTGTTTACTGTTATGAATAAACATATACATATATATATGTAGGAGCTGCGTTCTCCACGGAGGAATTGCGAGGCCGGTTCGGGCGGACGACCAGCAGCGACAACAACAACGGAGCAGCAGCAGAAGCCACGACCGTCAGTTCCGCCATCGGCAGCAGCAGCAATAATAACAACTCGACTTCCTCAGGCTTCCGGAGTCGTTTTTTAGGCCAAGCTTCAACTACTCACGGCCCGGTGGCGGCGGCGGCATCGGGGGCCGGGCAGCAAACAAGGCGCTCGAGAGAATCCGCGAGTAGCAGTGAAGAAAGCGACAGTGACAGGTACGCATGACGAGACTTTCTTTTAGAGTACTGTACATGACTTGTAGGTTCAAATAATCCAGCAGCATCAGAAACAAGTACTGTATCCTGCTTCGTCTTCATATGTTTTTTTTTTCTCGAGTCCAGAAACTTGGAAATAGAGTGGTATACTGTATATAGACGCGAGTTGCCCATGCAGCAGCATCAGCAGCACTCGGATTATTTCCATCCCGAAACATTTTTCGAAAGCGGCGACACCTATGACTGCGCTTAGATAAATTTAAACCATTTCCCATAGCTGCAGCACTTTTCGGAAGTACAGCACAGTATAATATGCAATTGTTAATTGGACTGATTTTTATAGTTAAAACTTGAAAAATGTAAGACTCTTTTGGTTGATATTTTTCCCTTGCTCGTCTACTTTATACAGTATTGAGGTAAAATGAAGAATTGAGATTTTTTGGAAATAAAACCCTTGCAGGCAGCGTTTATAAAATACACTAATAATGCAGTCGATAATTATTCGCTTCCTCGTATATTGGTTACAAATTGTCCCCATTTTTGTTTTGCTTTTCCTTCATTCGTATTTTTCATTTTAATTATCTTTTGTTTTTGCTAAAGTGACGAGGACCAGTTCGAGCGGCCACCGCCGTCGACATCGACGCCTCGGCAGCGAGCCATCGACAGGACTGACATCGGGCCGCTGCTGGCGCGCAGTGCCAACGCCCGCTCGACAGCCACGACGTCGTCGTCGACGGAACCGGGTTCCTACTCGCGCTCCAAGACGGCGTCGAATCTCTACTCAGGCACGATGAGTAGCAGCAACAACGACTACCACCCGACGTCGACGTCGACGTCATCGACGACGAGCAGTAGCCGGTACTCGACACCGTCCGCCTACTCGTCCTCGTCGTCGTCGGCGATGACGCCTCGCACGTCCCGCTTCGGAAGGTAGACACGCAGATGATGATGATGATGATGATGACCCACATGCACTACGATGCTCCATCACCTTCCATGATCTTCAATTGGGGGATGTGATGAATGACAGACGATGACGCCGAGAATCGACACCGAAACTCGAGAAAAAGAACAAACAATCCAAAAGAAAAAAACACTCATCGCGTCTCATCATCTTTCCCTATACCTGCTGTACAAAAAAAGAAAAAGAAGAAACAAACCCGTGCCTTTTATGAATTATAGCATCACCTTCTCCTCCTTCTCTCCCTCCTCCTCCTCCCCCGCTATACTCCTCATCCTCTTCGTCTTCTTCGTCTTCTTCTTCTTCTTCTTCGTCTTTTCTTCCATTTATGTCGAAAATACCCGTGTTCAAAACAAAAACAAAAACAGAAAACACGTGAGCACATTCTCTCATCGTCGCACCTTTTGTGTACATTACTTATACTGTACTCTCGAACACAAATTGAGATATTAGGGCGATGTTATTTCATCTTTTCTTTTCTTTTTTGTACTTTCAAAGTAAACGCAAGATATTTATACTGTATAGTGTAGACAACATGAAATAGAACCAGCATAACCACCATTATAACGAAACGATTAAAGACTGGTTTGAATGCAATAATATATCAAGTTTTATTTAACGAATAAACACTTTCAGCGATCCAAAACTGCGCGTATATTAGTATACAAATTTAGAAAAACAATTTCTCGTCGGTCTCGTACGTTTCGAAAGAAACTATGCCCTATTATATGAAGCAAAATCTTCCTTTCTCAAATTTTCCAAGGAAAACATATTTGGTAATAATAAGACCCGCAACTTAATTTTATCATCTGATGGAAATTGAAAAGTTCTTTAAATTTTTCGAATAAAGCGTGTAACACGTCTCGGAAGCTAACTGCGGGGGTTGTCAACAACAACAACAACAACAACAGCATTGAAAAATAAGCGAAATTAAATCAGGATGGGGGTTTGTGTTCCCGCTGTATCTATATTTATACAACAGGTACGATTCGACGGACTCGACGACGTCTTCGTCCCTGGCGAGCAAGTACTACAACCGGTCCCGGCCGAACTTGTACGACTCGCCCGACACTTACACGCCGAGGGCGTCCGTCTACAGCCGCTTTTTAAACCGAAGTAAGAGCTCTGCTGCGATAAACGACGACATGGACCATCAGCAGGGCGGCGACCAAGAGCCACAGCCGCCGCAGCAGCAGCAGTTATTATCAGATCGTCCGCATGGCGGCTCCCGGGATGCACCAACGATGAGGCAAGACTACTACCCTCCTTCTTCTTCTTCTTCTTCTTCCGCCCATCTACTCGTGTCGTTGTCGCACTGCTGCTCATTATCATCGTTCCCCTTGGTTTTCTCAAAACACGCGTTGTTCGTCTGGCTCATCCTCCTATTGATTTCTTTCCAAGCTGCTGATGGGGGATGATGAAATCCGTGCTACAGCAGCAGTACTCAGATTATTATTATTATTATTATTATTGCTGATGATGAATAAGCAGCGCGTTCTTATAATTATTCCATGTGAATTGTCCATCGTGATGATGGGATCATCATTATTAGGATAATTATTCTAACGTCTTCTCAGTGCTGATGATGTACGTTATCCCCCATTTTTAACTCTATCTTTATTCGGAGACCGGCGATGACTCCTCTGAATAAAGGCAAATATTTGTGTTCCATCTGTTGATATACTGAGGGAAACAACATTACTATATGTACTAAAATGCAGCAGGAGATGAGAAATGTATCCGCTGTTTTTTCAGAAAATACTTTCCAATGTTTTCTTTATATTCTGGAAAAAATTAAGGTTCAGAATTTAATGCTTACATATTTTAACCATATGATGGGATACAATAATTTTTCGAAATTTACTTCATCAGAAAAAAGGATGGAAAATTCAAGCCTCGTTGCCGAAAACACCATTGTTTTTTTGTAAAAAAAATTAAAAACTCTCTGATGTAAAGAAACTTGGTCTCTGAATCACTAATCCAAATATACCTCTCGAATAAAGCATTAAAATCAACTCCGAGTCATCGTACGTATGTATATAGGTTTTCAGTTCGATTGTTCTGGATATGATTGAGTACTTTTACTGCTGGAGCTTATTGGTTCACTTGTCATGGAAGAAAGTGTAGTACTTTATTCGAGGGAATATTCTTCCCTGATAAGTCCTGATCTAGTTATCGCCAGAACATTTTTTCCCATTTTAAGCTTCACGAAACAGCAACAAAAAAGTCACATTTTTTAGGCGGCCCAGCACATTTTTAGCACGTTCCTGTGACTTGAGTGAAGAACTCTGGCTGTAGCTGGAAAGTTTCCGCTTATCATCTATAGCAGTAAATTGAAAAGCGTTATTTACAATTCATGAAAACACACCGCGCGGATCATAAAAATAAAGAAACATTAAAAATAAATATCTCGAGATTGTTTTTTTCTTCTCTTTTACAAGCACAAGTACACTCCAAAATTATTACAGATCACGTCCAACTGCTGGGACAGCACATCATGTTTACCTATTCATATGGACGACTTTATTACCGGTACTCCGTTTTGACGAGATCGGCTTATTCAACAGAATAGAACAATGTCATCATAATCAAACATTCTAACCTTGAATAACATTGCCTCAATTGTTGAATTTCTTCTGTACATTATATTTCACTGTGACGTGAATATACTTTTGTTGCCTCATGTCTGTATTTGTTCCACAGCAACCCGGGGTCCGCCCGCAACACGAGCTCTTCCTCCGGCCTCGGCGACACCCACACCAATAGAACAGACGGCGGCGAAAAGAACCGAGAGCCGCCTAAACGCGTCAGTGATGCCAACAGCGACGACGATGACGACGACGACAGCGGCGTCGTGACGAGCCAAAATGACGACAGGGCCACCATGCTCTACCGCTCCGACGGCGTCGGCGAAAGCACGACCGTGACATCATCGATGACGACCCCGTCGACGTCAGTTACGTCGACGGCAGCGACATCTTTATCGACACCCGGTGTCGACGGCGAGACGGAAACATCGCATCTCAGCTCCTGGGCTCGATACTTGAAGAACAAGTACGGCAATCGGTACGTCAAAGCATCCCTGTTATAATCAGAGACCATCGAAAAAATAAAATGAAAAGTAAATTTCAATGAAGATTATCTCAGGATATGAAAGAAAATGAGGCGAAGTTTCTTTTAGCGTAAATAGCAATCAAGAGTTCCTTTATCGATAGAATACGAGCCAAAGGCTTATTACATTTCGTTTGAGTACTAATTATTTTCTTTTCTCCGACACTGTCTGCCACCCTTTATTCGTTCTTCTTTAACGTCAGTCAATTCTCAGGTAAATCGCTGACCAAACCCAACTCGAGTTGACCCATCCCGGGTGAAATATCGCAAAACAACGATCTATTGTGTTGAACGATTTTCTCTCAGCACCGCATTTAATTGTAGTCCCAATAAATTTCTCTCCTCGTGTTATAAGGACATTAAATGATGAAATTCCTCGTACAACGAATTTTTTGTGGTATACAGTACCTTCATTTTTCGTTGTAGAGGGGGTCCACCTGCATATAGCTTTTTATGATCAGCGGGATTCGAGTAAATCATGTGCAATGGAAATTTTAGGAGAAATGTCCTCAATGACGAAAAATAAATCACGAGTTATTAATGCAAATCAACCCTTTCATTATTACCCCCCCCCCCCTCAATATATATGTGAAGCACCATATCAGCCTGAAATTTGTTTTTGGATCTGATATACAGTACACAACTGGGATTATTATGTCGCAGCACTGTCGCGTTGTCATTTCTGACGATTAGAAACGCCTTGAAGAAATAAATAAATAAAAATAAAAATGAATGAATGAAAAAAAGGTACAAGGAAAGAAGCCGGCTGCTGAACAAGAGCCGGAGCCACAGCTCGCTGGCCTCGTCCCTGCGGGACGGGTCCCCGGACGGGTCTTCGGACGACGACACGAAGCAGCAGCAGCGTCTGCAGAAGCAGCAGCAGCACGAGCAGCAAACCAAGCTGCTGCTGGACGCGTGTCCCCAGCACCCGCGCAACCAGTACCTGCAGAAGCGACGGGTGCTGGTCGGGTTCGGGGCCAGGGGCAGCGGGCCAGGCCACTTCACGTGGCCCCGAGGCGTGGCCGTGACTCCGGACAACCACATCGTCGTCGCCGACTCGTCCAACCACCGAGTGCAGACCTTCTCCGAATCGGGCCACTTCCTGTCCGAGTTCGGGGCGTATGGGAACGGAGAGGCCGAGTTTGACTGTCTCGCAGGTATATATAGGTCATCCATTTTATTTACCACTAAACTGCTGCATTTCATTATTTTTTTTTATTTTTACAACAATGTACTGTACTTCAATGGAAATCAATTTCAGAAAATTCAGCAATATCCACATAATAGCGCTGCCGGCCTTGAGCAGCAGATGGAATTTTCGTCATTATTTCTTTTAATCGCAGAGAGAAAATTTCCTTGCTGTTGTCTGTGACACCTACCTACCTAACCTATAATAAAACTAGAAAGAATTGGCACTGATGCACCCGCGCGGAGAAGGCGTAGAAAATATCACTTTTGTCAACGTTCACAGATGGACGAGAAGGGGGTTATATTAAATACATGTAGCAAGAATTATTTCGATGATTGATTTTGGAATTTTGGAATATATACATCAGGAGTGGCGGTGAACAGGATCGGCCAGCTGATCATTTCGGATCGTTACAACCACCGGGTTCAAGTGTTTGACCCGTGCGGCAGATTCCTGAGGTCATTCGGGGCCCAGGGGTCTGCCGACGGTCGCTTCAACTATCCCTGGGGGGTCACCACCGATGCCCTGGGTTTCATCTACGTCTGCGACAAAGAAAATCACCGGATCCAGGTTCGCCCCACTTGATTATCATCGTCACTTCCTGGCATATTTATTTCCTCTATTTTTTTTTTCGTTTTCCCCCCGCCTGGGAGAAATGTTGATAAAACATGTGCCAACCTCGAGATTGCTTAAAACCTGTTATATTGCTGATACATGTACAGTATGTTGTTGGTTACTTGCGCCGAACTTTGATCATCAAGGCAAACTAAATTGAAGTACTGTATCACATTCTAAAAACTAGGAAAACTTGAGCTAGGAGTCATTTCTGGATGAGACCTTTTTTCCCCAACAGATGTCACTATACCAACACTTATGTCTAAGTTTCTCGGGTCTGATGAGTTGAATTAAGTGTGCAGTGTAGTGTACTGTAGACTGTAGAGACCCCGTTTGTAATACTTGTATTTTTTTTATCTCATTTTAAAATCGGAATTATCAAGAATAATGCAGAGAGATTATATGCTTCACTTGAAGGCCCAACAAAATGATTGAGGAGTCGTATTATTATTATTATACAGGTGTTTCAGAGCGACGGAACATTTGTCGGGAAATTCGGATCCCTGGGTAAGAATCCGGGTCAACTGGATTCCCCGCACTACATCGCAGTCTCGTCCACAAACCGGGTCATAGTGTCTGATAGCAACAATCACAGGATTCAGGTTTTCGACGTCAACGGAAAAGTGCTCAACACTTTCGGCTCCGAAGGTAGTGATGAGGCGCAATTCAAGTTTCCCAGGTGAGCGAGAGAATTTATTTCAATTATCAAAATCTTGTTCCTATATATAAATTTCCCATCCTGAAAAAAATGGGCGACAAAAGAAATATAGTCTATAGTATACAGTGCACTCAAAGTTAAATATAGAGCAAAGTTAAAATGTCAAACAATAATTTATTTCAGTTTCGGAAACCGCGTTTTCATCCAGCAGTCCACAAACAGCTTTTTTGCAATTCAAGTTACGCGAAGACCTGATGATGATGGAGGCGAATTAAGCGAAAATTACGGGTCGATGCTGGTGGTGAGAGGGACGGGAGCCTTGAAAAAATAAAAAAATAAACAGCCCTCTGTGAATCAGTACTAATTTTGGCGCACAAATTAATACGCAAGAATTGAGTTGCCTTATTCCGCCTAATCCCACTGCCAAAAGAATTTAACCTTCACATGATGTAAGATTCTCCCATAGTTGAATCGTTTGTTGGAGTGATTCCGAATCACCAACTTATTACGCTGCAACTGCAAAGAAAATATATGCGTATATTTCTTCTTCCTTGCCTGAACGTGATTTTAATTTAAAAAATTAAAATAAATCTTCAAATTTTACGGACCCAATGCTATTTCATCAAGATGAGACAATGCGTGAAGTTTTAAAACTCTAGCAATGAAGAAGGTCTTTTGCGTGTCATCTCCCCAATACTTTTTCTTTGGAAGTTTCTACACAGGAAACCTCTTTCAATCCTTGATTGATATCCTGAGAGAAAAAAATAATATTGCGTTTTGTTTCAAAAGTTGAAAAGCGTTTTTTTTTTCAAAGAGAAACATGCATTATGTAGTATTAAGTTTTTTAATTCCTGTATTCGACTTTTAAGTTTCTTTTCTCTGGCTAACGCAGTGTTTTGACGAAATAATGTTTGAAGTGTCAAAATTTGTAGCTGTCTCATATATATACAGTACATATATAATCATGTTCATAGTACAGTATTATGGGTATTTAATATAGATGTTTTATTTTCCAATGTGTGCTTCACGATTTAAAAAATAATAATAAAGAAAAGAAAGAGTGACGTTGTTGGATGTATTGATTCATTCATTATTGCTTGTGGTTTTTTTTTAATATTTGCAGAGGGGTAGCAGTGGACGACCAGGGCTACATTTTCGTGGGAGACTCGGGCAACAACAGGATCCAGATTTTCACCCCCGACGGTGTGTTCCTCCACGAGTTCGGGGCCTGGGGCTCGGGTTCTGGGGAATTCAAGGCCCTGGAGGGGTTGGCAGTCACCACCAGTGGCAACGTCATTGTTTGCGACCGGGAAAACCACCGGGTGCAAGTCTTCTAATCTCCATTTCCAGGTGAAAGCGAGACACAGAGACAAGACCAGCTGCATTACTGCATTGCATGCAATCAATCAATCAATCAATCAATCAATGATGGGAGCCGTCATTTCCCTCTATATATACTGCCCTGTACAAATCCCAAAGACCTTTTGCAGCCTCAGCATCATCATCATCATCATCGTCATCTTAAAGTTGTGAATGATGTATTACTGTACATAACGAACCTATATTGTACGACAAAAAGAATGGTTGAACATGCAGAACTGATCGCACGATTTCTGGCTGACTTTATATTTATGCATCCCAAGGGAATCCGCTAATGGAAAATACTCACTAACCCAGTTAGTCTAATTGCATGTAGTGTTTAAAGGTTCGGTACTTCAATATAATGTTCATTATAAATGCTTGAGAAACCCCTTCTTTAATTTTTGTTGCTCTTTCATTTTCAATGGTCCAGTAATCATAAAATATTAATCACGAGGTCCTGATACTTTTGAAATTAAAACAAAAAAATGAGAATTCGCTCTTTGGATTATTGCCACGTGATAGGCTGTATTTTTTATCTGGGAGCATTTATAAAATAATTACCCTGTGCAGTGGCGGGGTTTTTAACGCACTGTACATATGAGGCATATTCTTGATGGGGAAATAAACCTGGCTTGCTTTTTTCTTTCCTAATATGTTTAGCTGAAAGGGTCTGCGGTTTGCAAGCCACTAACAGCGACGATGAGAGAAAAGGAGCAAACATTTTAACGCTCCAAATAATGTTCCACGCGAGACCATTTGTGTTTGTTCGTGTTCATATATACATGTCATCCGTACGTTTGTGTCCTTTTCAGTCATTGGGAAATTTATGCAGAATGTCACATGAATCCTCCGCCAACAGTTTGAATGCAAATAGAAATGCGCAAAAGAAAAAGAAAGAAAGAAAAGAAACAACGCCCCCCTTTTGTTGATGGCCATCAGAAGAAATTGTCAGCGTTCCAGCCGATGAAAGTGATTGTTTTCATGCTACTCGTGTCTGTATTGTCCGCAGAAATCCACCCCCGGCACCGAGAATTTTCGCAGAGATTTCCGAGCAAGATGACCCCGACTGTGTTTCGTCGTCTTCCACGTCATCGTCGTCGTCGTCGTCGTCGTCATCATCCGCAATCGACGATGAATTGTTTTTCCAGCTCCTGGAAACGAACAAGAAGCACCGAGAAGAGCGCGCGAGGAGGTTTGAAAATCGACACAATACCCCGATCACAGCGTCAACAGCAGGCGGCACCAACACCAACAACTCGTCACTCGTCGTCCCGGAAAATGTCGTCGTCAATGACGACAGCAGCAGCAGTAGCAGAACCACCACCAGCGGCAGGCTCCGAGGTTTGCAGTCGAATCACACGAACGCGTCGAGGTACCGGGCAGCGATTGCCAGCGGTGACACCAGCAGCAGAGTTTCCAACGGCGGCAGCAGCAGTAATTATAGCGGACATCAGCGCCCGATGGCGAGTGAGTCGACTCGACTCGCGTCCCGTCGACAGCAGCCATCAGCAGCACCACCACTCGACAGCAATCGACGGCGAAATACTAGGAATGCTGCTGCTGACGATGACGACGACGACGACGATGACAACAACAACTTCCGTGTGACTCTGCCAAGACTCACAATCCCGGTTTTCTGCCAAGAAAACAGCACTGCTGCTGCTGCTGCTGCTGGTGGTGGTGGTACAGGCAGCAGACGCAAACCTCCGGATACCACGATGACGAATGTTACTACGGCCACCAGCATTGACTCGAACCGACCTCAAGTCGTCCTCAATCATCGTGTGTTGCCGCCACCATCAGCACCACCTCCAGCAGCTGCTGCAGCAACAACTAGGACGAGACCGACGGAGAATCGGTTATTATTGAGACGCCAAGCAGCGTCCGTCGACGAGACGTCAGGGCCCAGCAGACGTCATCCGCAGCTGGCCTTATTGCGACACCAAAACTCCGTCGACGAGACGACCCGCAGACGAGGTCGACCATTAGCAGCAGCAGCAGGTGACTCGACGTCTTTGTCATCGTCTCCGTCGATTGGGTTATCGAGGACGGACTTTGACCCGAAAAGCCCGACGAGCCCGATGACCCAGTACGTGCGGAAAGTGCAGGACGCGGAATTGCGCGACAGTGTTCAGAAAATCCTCGCCACGTCTTCCCCAGCATCGATTCCAGCAAATCCAGCAGCAACGACAACAACGATGACGATTTCCGCTTCTTTGCCATCGCGTGTTTCGATGATGACGACGTCGTCGTCGTCGACGACGAGACCGACGAGACGATTGGTGTCGGTCGCTTCGACGACGAGTCGACAGAGTCGCGATGTTGGCCGCAATTATTCCGGCCGACCGTCGGCGACATCTCTGGAGAGACGCGCGAAAATCGGCTCTGTTTTTGCCAGCCGCCGTTTGTCCTTCTCCTGATTCCTCTTTTCTCTCATCTTTCGAGCATATTGTTCATCCGTTGTTTTGATCCCCCACCAAGAGAGAAAGAAAGAAAGGAAAAGAAGAAACAAAGAGTCGTCGGTTCAACAACCGTTTTCTTTCTTACCCTAATTGTGTTTAATTCAGAGTAATTGGTACATCGACTTCGAAAGAGGCAGAAGAGAGAAGAAAAATAGCCACCTTTTACGACTTTCCGCGTGTCTGCGTGTGTGTATATATGTTCAGTCGGCACAATGATAATGGGTCTATAAGAGAAAGCAACGAGACGACTTGCCAATAAAGATGAAATGAGTTTTTTCCGAATGATGAGTTTTCACTTTTTCTTTTTTTTAGCTATAGACTCGTATGACGTCATCATATCACAAAGTACTATCTCGTATTTCATGAATGTACCTCCGTCGTCGAGGGAAATTTCAAGATTCAAATCCAATACATGATGCGTACTATATTCACAAAAATGCTGATACAGGGTGTTCATGTAACTGGAAATTTTTTGAATTATTTGCTAGTCATTCAAAACATATCAGATTTATCATAGTACAGTACTAGTATAGTTGAATGCTGTGAGAAACTCTTCGCAAAAAACGGACTGGCTTTTGAATTGGTACGTATGTCCGTCCGCTATTCTCATCTCTGGCAGTCAATTTTCATAGGACACGAATGCATTGGATTCCGTCAGTTTAATGACCGGAAATATACAAGATACCGAGGAAAATGTTTAAAAAGAAGATGCAAACCCACAGAAAAAATGCGTATATTTGATCGAATCAATTTTGAGAATCGGAAAAGGGAAAAATGATCAGGTATTATCAACATCAAAGTAGATCGAAATACTTTTCATACTTGGTCAGCAGGGGTCACTTAGACAATAACAATTTCACTTGCGAAAAATAATTTAACATGGACCTGTATATAGCGAAAGAAGAAATGTGAAGCAGACGCGTCACGAGTGCAGTTTGAATTGGCGATGAAAGAAATGGGTCGACGTCGGGAAACACGTCGTCTCATTATCAGGTGCCGTCAGTGTAGGCTATACGGAAAAAGAAGAAAACAACATTACGCATTCAATCCGACCTAATTTTGGGAAAATTGAAACATCTTCAAAATTGTTATCCCAAAAATAAAATACTTCAGATTTCTATAAAATATTTAATATATATATATTTTGATATTCACATCAACATAAAATATAAAGTCAGGAAATTAAGGAAGTCTTGTTAAAGTTGCTACAAGGCT